>ML788261.1:299773-329577 GCA_009831015.1 Picea engelmannii
TCATGCAAACAACAACCAGGTATACTCCACAACAGAATGGAGTGGCTGAAAGGAAAAATCAGACAATAATGAATATGGAAAGAACACTTCTTAAAGAGAAAAGTTTGTCAAATACTTTTTGGGCTGAAGCAGTAGCATGCTCATTTTATCTCCTGAATATATCTCCAACCACAAGTCTAAAGATGAAAGTTCCCCAAGAAGCATGGAGTGGGACAAAGCTCAATGTTGTACATCTAAGGACATTCGGATGCATAGCATACACTCACATACCTTCCGAATTAAGGAAGAAACTTGATGATAGAAGTGAGAAATGTATTTTCACTGGATATAGTGAAACATATAAATCTTACAGGCTTTACAATCCAATCACCAAGAAACTAATTCTCAG
The DNA here is from genome assembly GCA_009831015.1 of Picea engelmannii. NCBI lineage: Eukaryota > Viridiplantae > Streptophyta > Pinopsida > Pinales > Pinaceae > Picea > Picea engelmannii. Next base: position 300,162 of record ML788261.1, read on the forward strand.
TAGAGATGTAAAATTTCTAGAAAATCAATTCTGGAATGATTCAAAAAATCAACAAATGGACAGCCAAAATCCATTGCTTCCAAGTTATGAAAACACAGAAAATTCAGGACAACAAGTACCTCAAACTACTCTTCCAAGATTGCAGGTACAAAGACAACCTGAAAATTCTTAGGATAACTCAACTTCCAGCAGGGAATCATTCTCTGAACCACAAAATCAGAGAACTCAAAGTTTGAGAGAAATCCATCAGTAGTTGGATGACTTTGAACAACACAACCTTTTTGCTTTAATGTCATGTCAACCTACATCCTTTAAGGAAGCAGCTAAGGAGCCACATTGGGTTCAAGCCATGAACTAAGAAATTGACTCCATTGAGAAGAACAAGACATGGGATCTTGTTGATTTGCCAAGTCACAAGAAGAGTATTGGTGTCAAGTGGGTTTACAAAACTAAATTCAATGAAAAAGGGCAGATTGAAAAACACAAGGCAAGACTTGTTGCCAAAGGATTCTCACAACAACCTGGTACTGATTATGGTGAAACTTTTTCTCTAGTAGCAAGATTAGACACTGTAAGGACTCTATTGGCCATAACAGCCCAACACAAATGGAAAGTTTACTAGATGGATGTCAAGTCAGCATTCCTAAATGGTTTCTTAGAAGAAGAAGTTTATGTCGATCAGCCACTTGGATTTGAAGTCCAAGAGTAGCCAACCAAAGTATATCGGTTGAAGAAAGCCTTGTATGGCTTAAAGCAAGCTCTAAGCGCTTGGTACCACATAATTGACACTTATCTGATCAAAAGTGGTTTTCGCAGAAGCCAAAATGAGCCAACTCTTTACACCAAAATAGATTAGCACGGTAAAATTTTGATTGTATGTTTATATGTTGATGACATGATCTATATGGGAAATCTTGAGTTAACAGATTTTAAACATGCCATGCAATCTGAGTTTGAGATGACAGATCTTGGCACCATGAAATATTTTTTAGGGATTGAGGCTAATCAATCAACCAAAGGCCGTTTTGTCTGTCAACAAAAGTATGCAGCAGACATTATCAAAAGATTTCGCATGGAAGGATGCAATCCAATAGAAACCCCTATACCCCTAGGCACAAAATTGAGCAAGAATCATGAAGGTCCTACAGTGGACTCTACCCTGTACAAAAGTTTAGTAGGCAGTTTGTTGTATCTTACAACAACTAGGCCTGGCATTATGTATGTAGTCAACCTTGTTTCCAGATTCATGGAATCCCCCAAAGATTCTCATCGGAAAATGGTGAAACGAATTCTAAGATATGTTGCAGGAACTCTCAATTTTGGCTTATGGTACACTAAATCTGATAGTAATCAACTTTCTGGTTACACAGATAGTGATTTTGCAAGAAGCCTAGATGACAGGAAAAGCACATCTGGACATGTTTTTCAACTGGGCACAAACCTAATCTCATGGGAATCAAAGAAGCAGCCAATTGTTTCAATATCTTCTGCAGAGGCAGAGTATGTCGCTGCTACCTCAGCTTCCTGTCAAGCTATGTGGCTGAGAAGAATATTGAAAGATATGTCACATACAGAAAATGATCTAACTCATATTTTCTGTGACAATACTTCAACAATTTCTCTATCCAAAAATCATGTGTTTCATAAGAAAAGAAAACACATTGACACTCGTTTTCATTTCATACGCGAGCTAGTCAATAATGGTAATATTATACTACAATTCTGTGGTTCTCGAGATCAACTTGCTGATATCTTTACAAAGCCACTAGGAAAATCGGTTTTTGATTTTCAAAGACAACACTTAGGCATAATCAGTGATGATGTTTGTAACTGTTGAGTTTAAGAGGGAGTGTTAAATATAATGTAACCTCAACAGGCTGATTGTACATTGCCAGCAGTCCTAGCCAGCTGTACTTTCTATTCATGATTCTCTTGAGCCTATTTAGCTCAGCTATTTCCCTTTGCATACTAACTTCTTCATCATCTTCTTCATGTACTCGTTTTGTACTCTTCTTCATATATTCTAATACACTGTTTTCTGTTCTATTATTTCTCTCTGCACTTCTTGCTTCAGAATTTATCACCCAAAATTCTAGTGCAAAAAATAAATTCTTCTATCATATGGTATTTTTATTTCCTTGAAAGATTCTCGTGTGAGCATCTGTATTCTTGATATTGGTTGCTGAACGAGTTTTGCAGATATGCCACTGGAAATCCAGCAAAATCCATTGGGTTTTGATACAAATTTTCAAGAAAGTGGTTGATATAGAGAAATCTTTGTCAAAAATAACGGTGATCACCCGTCAGAATTCACAGAGACAAGTTACCGAAGATCCTGGGTAAGTTTCAAGAGATATCTACATTGTAAAGCAATATGACCAGATGTGAATGGATCATTGGGGGACTTGGATACATTCATTCCCATCGTAATTGTTCTCACATTGGTAAATGGACTTGATTTGGGCACCACATTGACATTCACAGCGGTCTACAACATCATCTCAGGCCTGTTTTTCGGAGTTCCCATGTCGGTCCAATCCAGAAAGGCCATTGCTGCAGTGGCAATCAGTAAAGGAAAACATATGACCATTACAGAGATCATGGCAACAGGGATTTTCACTGCAGGAACTCTGTTCGGCCTGGGAGTCACAGGCCTTATGGGCCACATGTATAGGCTCATTACCCTTCCTCGTCAGTGCCCATCTGCCCTTGTTTTTTGAAATTAAATGGGAAATAGCCAATGGACTTTTTATTGATTGCAAAGATTCTACTGAGTTGGTCGTTGTTATTATTTTACCAACTTGCAGACTATGGCCTCTACTAAATTATTATGATGTATGAGTTTGTAATAATTTTCATATATATAATATGTAGATTAGGTGTTGGTGTTTTTTTTTTTAATATTATATGCCGAGTTTGGTATTGAAATAAAAGATAAACACAGTGACGTTCAAGTGGGTATGTAACATTCATGACTTCAGGTTTGAATTCGCGTTACAATGGCTTTTCTATCCAGATTACTATCGACAACAAAATCGCCATATCTCACAGTTATAGGGCGATCTCATATCTCTGTGTCGGTGTCTCCTAATTCCTTGTCTTAATGAAAGACTAAAAGAGTCACTTGATATAATGTCTGTAAATTCCTATCAGCTGACTGCACTAGATAGATTTCAATCAAGGTTTTGATTCTTAGTGAATATTTCAATATAGAATTTCTAGTTATCCGTGTGAAGAAAATGGCCTATGGTCAAACTTATGTGTCCCATTTCCAACTATTTACTAAATTATTTCTTAGTATTTTACTTCTGATTTGTTTAATTTTGTTCTCTCTTCCAATATTTTATGTTCATCTAAATACGGGCTTCAAATTAATTTTGTCCTCTCTTCCAATATTTTATGTTAATCTAAATACGGGCTTGTTTTCCAGGTGCTTGCAGATTGTTTGTCTTTTCACTTGTGTGATTTTGTATTTCAAGTTTTCTTCAGCTTTCCTATGGAGAATACCTGCTAACGCAACATATTGATTGAATCTAATAACCATCATATGAAAAAGCCACTTGCAGTTGTTTCCAATCAGGGTTGTGGGACAATCACATTTGTCCTAGGGATTCCAATTTGTTTCGAGAAAATTTTCAAGGTACACAATCTGGTCTTATGTTAATAAGTGCTGCTATTTGTAGATTCCTAATTGCCAGGTTTATCTATGAAATATTTTGCATAAGATCAAATAAATTCAGGAAGGCCTTTCTTTTAGCTAAATATAACAGGAATTTTTTTCCTGGACGTGGGACTGTGTCCTTGTGTGTTAAAAGTATTAGGCCCAAGGATACAGTGCTCATTATTTCTGTAGGTATGAACAATGGGTAGTTCAGAAAGAAAGGCATGCTAGCTGGGTCTGATGATGGGCTTGAGTCAAGCATCATGGGTATTTGTGACAGGAGTTTAGATGATATTTATTTCACCGCAAATTTGGATATGCTGATAGAGAACCTGCTGAAACTGCAACCTGAGTACCAGAACTTAAAAGAGAGGGATGAAAGATCAAGAACTGGATCTGAGAAATGTTGATATTATGGTAGCTGTGGGTGGTATTATCCTCTATTTGTGACCTTTGATGAGATTAGAATATTCCGGAAGCAAGAAACGATTTGGATATAAGCCTAGAAGAGAAGTCGACTAAAAGAAATATTATATAGTAAGTATTTGGCACCTAGAAAGAGAAATCGGCCCAGAAAGTTTGGCATAAGTAGGATAAATATAGGAGGCCAGTCTTCATTTTAGCCAAAATTCTCAGAATTGCAGAAAAACACATGTGCACATTGCAGAAGGCCAATAGTGCACAAGTCTGGGGAGCAACTGCTACCGTAGTTCTAAAATCTGCATTTTCGGTTTCTCTGGGTTGGACTCTCTGATCAGTTTTGGTTATCTTTGCTTGGAGCATTAGCCTTGGTTAGATATTGGTTTGCTACCAAAATTCTTCTCTCTGTCAAGGTTAAGGTGCTTGGGGGTGGCATTAGTGCCTATGGTTGGGTGACAATATTGCTATATTGTCTATGGTTAAACGAGCACACCCAATATTTTAACAGGTTATGGGCCTACACCTCCTTCATTCAGTATAACCACTGGAAGGAAGCTAAGCCATAAGGTTATCAAGCACGTTGAATAATTGTCGCTAGGGTTTCTAACAGGTGCAATTACTAAAGCACTGCTGCTAGGGTTACTAGCAAGTACAGTTGCATAAACCCTAAAACCTTTGTATAGCACCTTATGATAGAATACCTTACTCAAGGAGAAGATGTTCTAGTGCGCCTTAGTCCAACGCACCTCTTGGCACTCTAAGAAGGCAAAAACGTCAAGGTTAAAATTTTGGGTCAAAGCTTGACCAGTTATCAGTCAACAGAAGTCATGAATGAAAAGATGAATCATCTACACTACTCAACGCTCACTAGAACTCTTGAAGATGACATGTGGATAATTGACAGTGGATCTTCCAGGCATATGACAGGAGATCAAGCCAGACTCTCCAATCTAAATGAAAAGAAGACATCATACAAGGTAGAACTTGGAGACAAAAACACTTACCCAATCGAAGGAATTGGTCAAGCCTCCGTCAAATTGAAAACAGGTAACAATGTTCATTTGAGCAATGTCTTATATGTACCTGGTTTAGAAAATAATCTTGTATCCATATCTTGCCTAGAAGACAAAGTAAATAGAATAGCCTTTGTAGATGGAAAAGTATTATCTTGGCCTAGAGACTCCAGCATAGAGAATGCTAGAGTTATTGGAACCTGTGAAGGAAGACTATACAGACTACTAGAACAAAACGATGAAGCCCTTATACATGATGAAGTCAATCCCAATGAACTTTGGCATAGAAGGTATGCTCATATCAACTATCAAGCATTACCCTTCCTCAAAAATATGGTTGAAGGAATACCAGAACTATAGTCTACACATGAAGGAATTTGCAAAGGATGCGCTCTTGGTAAGAATGTTAAGAAACCATTCTCAAGCAACAATAGTAGATCTAAGGAAATTCTAGATCTAATACATTCATATGTTTGCGGTCCAATGCCAGTCAAATCTCTAGGAGGTTCTCTTTACTATGTAATCTTCATAGATGTTTACTCAAGAAAGACTGGGTTATATCTCTTGAAGACAAAGGACAAAGTTTTCAGCAAGTTTCAAGGATTCAAAGTAGAGATAGAAAACCTCTCAAATAAGAAAATCAAGACCTTGAGAACAGATAATGGAGGAGAATATACATCCAAGGAATTTGTTGCCTTTTGCAAATCGACAGGGGTTAGGAGGGAGCTAATTGTTCCTGATAATCCTGAACAAAATGGTGTAGCAGAAAGGAAGAACATATCTATTGAAGAAACTGTGAAGGCACTATTGAACGATCAAGGTTTATCTGTGTATCTGTGGGGAGAAGCAACCATGACAACAATATATGTTTAGAACAAAAGTCCTCACCGCATATTGAAGGATATGACTCTAGAAGAAGCCTTCTCAAGAAAGAAACCTAATGTGGAACACTTAAGAATCTTTGGATGCCCCGTTTACTTTCACATCCCCAAGGATAAAAGGAAGAAATTAGAACCCCCAGGAAAAAAGGGCATATTCATGGGATACATTGAATCATCCAAGGCCTATAGAATCTATATCCCGGAACAACATAAGGTTGAAGTTGGCAGAGACACGAACTTCAATGAAAAGATGGCTTTCAAGAAATACATAGAAGAAACTATAGAAGAAGAAGAGTATGAAGAGCCTAATGAAGAAAGCACATGTATTCCAGAAAGTCAAAATGAAGAAACATAACAACTTGATCATCTGATGCAACCATGCGAGACTATTGAATCAGACACTGTACCCAAAACCAAGAAATGACCAGCTTGGCTTGAAGCTACCCTACAAGAAGCAGAAAGACTCAAAGCCCTAAGTGGCACCTTCAAAAAAAGATAAAATCCCAAGAGATTCTATAGCTATGCAACATGTATGACAAAGTTTCTAAATGAATAACCCACCACATTTGAAGAGGCAGCTCAGAAGAAACAATGGAAAGAAGCCATGACATAAGAACACCAGTCCATCATGAAAAATGATGTATGGGAAATTGTACCTAGACCTAAATAAAAATGAATAGTAACTTCAAAATGGGTCTATAAGATCAAACATGCAACAGACATAAGCATGGACAAATATAAAACAAGGTTCATAGCTAGAGGGTTCTCCCAGAAGGAGGGAGAAGACTAGGACGAGACATTTGCTCCTGTTGCCAGATATACTTCTATTAGAGCCATTATGTCTCTCACTGCTTCCATGGGATGGAGTTTACATCAGATGGATGTAAAAACAACTTTCCTCAATGGAGCAATCGAAGAAGAAGTATCCATCGAACAACCTCAAGGATTTGAAGTACACTCCAGAGACACTCATGTTTGCAGACTAAAGAAATATTTATATGGAATCAAGCAAGCTCCAAGAGCTTGGTATGCTAGAATAGACAACTACTTAATAAGACTTGGTTTCTGCAAGAGTCATGCAGATCCAAACTTTACTACAAAGTCGTGAACAATGCACCTATGATTCTACTGCTATATGTCGAGGATTTATTCTTGACAGGTGAAGAGTCTCTCATCATCCAGTGTAAAAAGGAACTAGCATTTGAGTTCGATATGAAAGATTTTGGTCTCATGCATTATTACTTGGGATTAGAAGTATGGCAGAAGCTGTTACACATCAAAATTACTCAATTGGATAAGTGTCGCATATTCCTTTCAATTGTCGCAAGTGTTGCAAGTTGTTCACAAGTGTCGCAAACGTTGTTCAAGCATACTTCCATGCCGACGACACTGAGGAGGCACTTAAAACATCTCATGTACTTGATTTGGAGAAGAGGAATTGATTAACTGAAGTCAAAGAACTCTTGACACCTGAGCAGAGCTCTAAAACAAATATTTTGAGGGTGAGCACTCCCCTATATCAGTCTTAGGGGCGCTGGCACCCCCCTACAAGGCTTCAGGGAGCGTTATAAATCTCCCCTGGCCCTTTCGAGGGAGCGCTATAGATTTTGAGAGTGTTGGTGCCCCCCTAAAGCCTACTAGGGAGCGCTACAACGTTCTGATGGTCCTTTTGAGGGAGCGCTACCTATTCTGGACAGTAGTTAATTTGTTGAGATGAATGGGGGAAGCATCTTTTCATTCTTGGAAGGCAGTTGAGCTCGAATCCCTAGTCCATCCATGATCCTAGGGTAGATCCTCAACTGAAGGAGGAAAATCCTCAACTTCCCCAAAGATATTTCAAGTGGTTAAAGCCTCTCCAAGGCTATATAAGAAATCTTTCTAATGGTGAAAGAGGATTGGAAAAAGAGAATCACACCAAACTTATGATCTCATAAGCGGTGCTGGAACAGAGCTGATTAGGGGAAGAATTGCTAGTATGAAACCTATGATCTTAGAGGAAACACACAGTCAACCAAAGGAGAGTGATCAGTGAAGCTTTTGTTATCCAGGTTGTGAATCTTTCGAGAAAGGGTTAGACGAAGAGGACTCGACGAAGCTGTCGCATTCGCATCTATGATTGTAAGAACTCCTGTCGTTATTCTCATTAATATGACATGCTTGGCCTGTTTCTTTCTAGTTCGTGTCTGATGTTACATGAAATTATCATTGATAGATAGATCTGTTTTCAAGCTAACATCAATAGAGTAGGAAGTGGTTGTATCTTGTTTGTCCACAGAACTCAGCGAGGAGCAAAGGATTGGAGCGCAACTCAGAGCGTGCAGGGACAAACGTTGATAAAGAGGTACTTATGTTCTCCTTCCTTCTCATGTGTTAGTTTGGATAGATTTGAAAGGAAGTCAGTGTCCATGTTAAGCATTTTCTATCTTAGAGTTAAGGTCAAGCTCTTTGAGGTAATCCACCTGTCCGCAGGGAGATTTTCCTACAACAGAAACTGGCGACTCCACTGGGGAGATAGCCTCAAACAGAAATTTCTTATTTTGATTTCTCCTCATTGACCTTGTTCTACCCCTTGATCGTTTAAGACCTGGTTCACTCCTCTTTTGATTGGTTTCATGAGCTGATTGGCTCCCTACCCCATCATACTCAGCCTGATTGTCGAGATTGAATTGCAATGTTTGGAATTTTTGACATTTTTGGGAGTTTTTTAACCTGGCGCCCCTGTCCCTGTGTTAACAGAGCGCCAACACTCCCTAATAGCCTTACATAGAGCGTTATAATGCTCCTTGCCTTTGGAAACAGAGTGCCAGCCCTCCTTTGGCCAATAAACCTTCCAGAATTGTGTTTTCAGGGTTTTTTCCTCTGTGTCTCTCTTGCTGGGTCACCTTGTGAGTCAATCCTTCTTCTTTCTAGCTTGGATATATGTCTTTTGCTTGAAGAATGAACATCTTGTTGTTTGGATTTTGTAACCTTCTTCACTATTGTTGTTGAGTTTTTCTATCATTTGGAGTTTGAAACCCATGCATTGTCTTTCCCTCCTCATCAACTGAACGAAAAACTCTGGTGAAGGTCATAAAAGGCTTGCAGATCCTTTCATTTTGGTTTTGGTTAAAGATCATTGTTCTTCGACTTTTTCTTTTGGGTGTGAAGTTTGATTTCTCTTTGATTGCTTCTTTTCTTTCGCTTTTCGTTTTGATTACAACGAGAGGGTGTATTGTTTGTATGATTCTTGCTTGTGTTGGTCTGATTTTCATTCATCCAAGAAGATAATTAGCAAGACGAGCCTTGTTTTGAATTAATCATTATTCATATGAAAAAAATAAAAAGCATCTTCATGATTGATTGTGCATGTTAGAAGGCATCTAAAAAGTTTCAGCATCGCATCAGGATTTGATTGAGAAATTGTTTGAGGACATTCCTTATTCGTGCTTGTTAGTGAAAATAACTCTCTCTCTCCCTTAGTTAGATGTTCATTGAAAAGAAATGAATGCTTATCATCTCTGATGCATTTTTGGGACTGAGTCATAATTCCATTCATTTCACTTCCATGCACCCCTTTTTGAGTAAAGAACATCTATAAAAATCAACGCTGATTAAAAATTATTTAGAACTTTTTCTTTTCTAGGGTCCTCCACCAACAGTAGACTTGGCTTAGTACTTTGGATTAGGCTGTGAGAATAACTCTCCAAAGTTTCCAAAACAAACATTAGCGTCTTGAGTTAGGGAGAGTCAAATCCAATCATCATATAATTCTGCCTGGGATCCCCCTCTAACACAGGGGTTACGCACGAGGTCGCATTCGGGTGAGCTACGGGGACTAACCCTCCGTGGTTTAACTGATTGTGGTGGTTAGATCGTATTATGGGGATCGCTTAAAGGTAAATCCACAATTACTGCGTGGAAGCCTTTTAGTTGATTTTGGGCTCGATACCCTGCCCGTACGTTCAGATTGGACTGTCGACTGTTCCCGCCCAGGGGCTGACTGCGAATTGGTAACCTTAGTGGCCATAATATTTAGGGTCTTACACAAGGTGATGGTGACGGGAAGTCTCACTGTACCTGGAGCAGACATTGGTCAAACTCACTCGGGCTCCTTGGAGGGTAAATCCACAATTATTGCATGGATGCTTGCACCAAGGCGTAAGTCCGTTAAGTAGGTTTCCATTATAACTGTTCCACCCTATCCCCGCCCCTTCTAGACTTGATCACGCGACATTGGATTTCATCACCAACTAGTATGGTCATCGAGAGAAGGACCTGTTTGCTTGGTTGTGATTCTTAGATTCTATTAGTGTATGTTGTTTCTTTTACTTAGTGGACCTTAGGTCGAGTCAGTGTTAATGGCATCGAATCCTAGGAGTACCAATGGAGGAACCCCTCCTTCTGGGGTCTCTTATACCTTTGCTTCATTTGGAAACTTTGGTCCTCCATATGTTGCCACACTGAGTCTTCCAGGACTCACTATTGGATTACCAGTTTAGTTGTTCCCCACTCCGGTGATCCCAAATCCTCCCAATGTTTCAGTTGCACCTAATACTTTGGATGTTAATACACCACACACACATCAACCTCACGTCGACTTTTCACCTTCTTCGCCCATCAAGTCTCCTTCCATTTCTCCTTCTTCACCTAGTGAAAACTCTAAAGCAAGTAGCCAGGTTGATCAGAAGAAGAAGAAATAGAAAGAGAAGAAGAAGAAGAGCCCGAAAAGGACCAAGACCCCAACATCATCAGATGTTGGCTCTAAGAAACCAGTTACCGTTAATAGTACTGGGAGTGTTGATGAGGTCAAGAAGATTAAAATGAAGAATCCAAAACCCAAATTCCCTTGTAGTCTTTGTAAGGGTGACCACTTTTTGAGGGATTGCCCCGGTCTTACCCAGGTCTTAGAAATGTGGTCCTCCACGTCATCGACCTCTATCGGTCATGTCGATGATACCCCGTCAACTAGTGATGTTCAGGTTGGTAAGAAGAAGAAAACTGTCAAGTTCCCTTGCATGTTATGTAAAGGTAATCATTACTCTCACCTTTGTCCTCGCATGGATGAGGCTTCTTCTCTTTTGGAAAAACTTCAAATTCCAAAAGGTTATTGTAAGATTTCTTCCGACCCATCATTGGTTGATGGACTGTTCAATCCAGTTCCATCCCCGTTCAGTCTAGTTGATCAGGTGGTCAATCTAGTTTCCTCCACGATTGAACCACAAACCCATGTAGCTGATCCAGTTTCGTCATTGATCATCCCAGCTCTTCATCAAAAGAGTGACACCAAAGTGGTCGATCTGTTTTCATCCTTGGTCAATCCCACTCTCCCGTTAGAGAGTGACACCAAATGGTCGATCCGTTTCCACCTGTCGACCCCATTCTTCCCTTGGAGAATGAAACTCAAGTGGTCGATTCGGTTCTGCCATCGATCGATCCCATTCCTTCATTGAGGAATGTCAAGGTGACTAATCTAGTCCCTTCTTTGGTTAGTCCCACTCTTCCTCTGAAGAGTGCTAAAGTGGTCTATCCAAGTCCACCATTGGTTGATCCGATCCAATCATCCGTTGATCCTACTCTCCTTATAGAGAGTAAACCTGATACTGCCCATGTTTTTCTCGTTAATATAGACTCTACCGTACCAGAGGGCATTCCTCCTTCTCCTATGAAACCCCCTCCAAGTAATGAGGCCATCCTTTTTGATTGGGGTGCGCTAACTAGACCTCGTCTTCCCTCTCACATTCCTTTCTAGATTACAGTACAGGTTTGTGGTCGGGATGTTCCTCAAATGCTGATAGATGAAGGTGCGTCCATTAGTATTTTGTCCTCTGTTGCTTGGCATGCTTTGGGTTGTCCTCAGCTTGCACCGGTTATGCAGAATCTGTTAGCTTTTAACATAAGAACTAGACAACCTTTAGGGATCCTCCTTCAGTTTCCTGTAACTTTGGGAGGGAAAACTGTCTTTATTGATGCCATGGTAGTCCAAGACCCCTTGGATTTCACTTTACTCCTTGGGCAGGATTATGTCTATGCCATGAAATCTCTTGTATCCACCCTTTTCCATGTGATATATTTCCCTCACGATGGAAGAATTGTGACTATTGATCAACTTTCATTCATCAGCCCTAACTGGGTTACCTCCCTAAATGGTTCTTATATGCAGACAGTATCACCCCCGCTGCATGTCAATTATGTGGCGTTGTCTCCCGTGACCTCAACTTTCGATAATTTGGATCCGGTAGTTGACATGGTGATCTCTCCGGTAGGGTTATTGGAACTCGATCTCCTTCCTCTTGTCACGAACCTCAACATGTGTTCCTTCCAGAGTGATCATCTTCCATCCAGCAAAGATCTCTTGGAAGCCATGACCGATTTTTGTCCCTTGACATGGTACCCTTCCAGAGCATTTTCCTCTCAGAAGATATGATCAAGAAGCATCCATGAGCATAGTTTCTCTTCTTTGTGGAAAGCTTGTTAAAAAATGAAACAGAGGTCCTAAGCATAGTTTTCTTCTCTGTAGCAAGCTCGTTAAAACATGAAACAACAATTTGGGGATCGAACCTGGAACCTTGAGCATAGTTCTTTTCCTATGTCAAGCTCGTTAAAAAATGAAACAATCATCACTCCATTCAAGTTGAGTCTTTCACCAGATCTCGTAGATGTCGAGTCAAGTCTCTCGTTAGGTCTCATTTTTGAACCTTCATTTCATCCACCTGTATCCTTTTTCTCCATCTAGCACAGAAATTGGTGACAACCTCAAAGTCAGTGGATGAATTGAAGCTTGGGGGGCATGTCTCCAGCCTTTGATGATCATTCTAAAGCTAAGCCACTATCTTTCAAGCTGGGGGCATACCGAGCTTAGTCTTTGTTCTTTCTCGTGCTCGTAAATACATGAGAATGCAACCGGGTAAACTTTTATCTCTTTTTCGGACCTGTATGGACACCACACGAAAAAGGAACCCCCCTGGAGTCATCTTTAAACCCTTTTTAGACTCTCTAAATATGAAAAGATTATCGAGTGACCTTGCTTCCTTTCAAACTCGTTAAAAGGTCAGAAAGGGCATCTTCCAAACGATAGTTTACCCCTTTTTCGGTCTCGTTAGACTACTGTACGAAAAAGGAACTGAGAGAGTTCTCTTTTAAGTGTTTTTCCAAACTCTATAATCCCAAAAAACCTTCGAGTTTTCTGTCTTTGGACTCGTTAAAGCACACATCAACAGGCCCATATGGGACCGATCCCTTACTTCTTTCGGTTCGTTAAACAAAGGAAGATGAACTTACTGAAGGTAAGTTATATCGAGCATGTGTTATCCTCCTCGAGCTCATTAAAAAAAAAAGAGGTACTCATCTATCTGGATGGGGGAAAAAATTGAAAGGAGCAAGCCAAGCAGTCTCTTGAGAATATCATCTAGCACTTCTTAGAGTCACCCTTGAACGTGACACTTTGTCATTTGCACGTATCATAATCCGCTGAACCTCTGCACTGAGCCAATCCTTTGAGTTCCTTTCGCTCCTTTGGGTCACCCAACGCAAGTCGCAGTATCCACTGCATAGTTTTGGTCCATGTCATGTTTTTTCTGTTGTGCCTCAATGTTTAAGGGAAGTATCCTCCTCGAGAGTCAACCATCCCAAATATCTTGCCTCAAAACCTGTGTTAGTCCATGTCCATTTGATCCACCAATTACATCTCCACGTCCGTTTCGTGTCGTTGATGGGGGATACATCAAGGCCCTCCTTCGACGAGCCTATTCCTGTCGAATTCAACACATTATCCAGGAACTAGACTTAGAAACCAATTAGTGCTTTGGGACCTGCATGCCTCAATGGCAGGCCTCCTCACATTCGACAGTAGGTTTACATCACTAACCTATGATCGGATGATTCCACGGATGTTCGACCTCAGCTCATCTATTCACATTCGTTGGAATGTACTAGGGTACCTTGGGAATCATCGACATTAATGGTGATCTCCCTCGCACTTGTTAACGGTTTACATCATTGACCGGTAATCAAGTGGTTTCTACCATGTTCGACGTCAGGACATCTATTTGCATGGGTAGAATCGTACCACGTTGGGATTGGTAAGAAGACCCTGGGTTGAGTAATCACTTTGATATATGCTTTTCCTGGGCTGCGAAGGAGTTTCTATTGGATAAAGAACACATACACTGTTACATAGATCCACTTTGTATTGGTCGTGGCTATGTCTTTCCATCTCGTAGATCCACTATGTATTCTTCGTGGCTACGATCAGTCCAAGTCATCCGAGTATAGATCCACATTGTATCTTCAGTGGCTATACCTTTTCATCAATACAATTATGGATCCGCAGTGTATTTTATGGCGGCCATATCTCGCAAGTCTTGATCATCCAAGCATAGGTATGCCTGCCTTGGGTTTTGAAATATGTCATGATATTTGTTGGATGTTTGTGTGCAGCTTCCGTCAGGTTCTCTGAGTCTATACCCTTGCTTGAACGTCTACAAAGCATTTCAGTCATTAGTTCGCATCTTCTAACTTCATACTTTGGGGGGCATTCTGTTACACGTCAAAATTACTCAACTGGATAAGTGTCGCATATTCCTCTCAATTGTTGCAAGTGTCGCAAGTTGTTCACAAGTGTCACAAACATTGTTCAAGCATACTGCCATGCTGACGACACTGAGGAGGCACTTAAAACATCTCATGTACTTGATTTGGATAAGAGGAATTGATTAACTAAAGTCAAAGAACTCTTGACACCCGAGCAGAGCTCTGAAACAAAGATTCTGAGGGTGAGCGCTCCCCTATATCAGTCTTAGGAGCACTGGCGCCCCCCTACAAGGCTTCAGGGAGTGTTATAAATCTCCCCTGGCCCTTTTGAGGGAGCGTTGGCGCCCCTCTAAAGCCTACTAGGGAGCGCTACAATGCTCTGATGGTCCTTTTGAGGGAGCGCTACCTATTCTGGGCAGTAGTTAAGTTGTTGAGATGAATGGGGGAAGCATCTTTTCATTCTTGGAAGGCAGTTGAGCTCGAATCCCTAGTCCAGCCGTGATCCTAGGGCAGATCGTCAACTGAAGGAGGAAAATCCTCAAATTCCCCAAAGATATCTCAAGTGGTTAAAGCCTCTCCAAGGCTATATAGGAAATCTTTCTAATGGTGAAAGAGGACTTGAAAAGGAGAATCACACCAAACTTATGATCTCATAAGTGGTGCTGGAACAGAGCTGATTAGGGGAAGAATTGCTAGTATGAAACCTATGATCTCATAGGAAACACATAGTCAGCCAAAGGAGAGTGATCAGTGAAGCTTCTATTATCCAGGTTGTGGATCTTTCGATCAAGGGTTAGACGAAGAGGACTCGACGAAGTTGTCGCATTCGCATCTACGATTGTAAGTACTGTTGTCATTATTCTCATTAATATGACATGCTTGGCCTGTTTCTTTCTAGTTCGTGTCTGATGTTACATGAACTTATCATTGATAGATAGATATGTTTTCAAACTAACATCAATAGAGTAGGAAGTGGTCGTATCTTGTTTATCCACAAAACTCAGCGAGCAACAAAGGATCAGAGCGCAACTCGGAGCATGCTGGGAAAAACGTCGATAAAGAGGTACTTTTGTTCTCCTTCCTTCTTATGTATTAGTTTGGATAGATTTGAAAGGAATTCAGTGTCCACGTTAAGCATTTTCTGTCTTAGAGTTAAGTTCAAGCTCTTTGAGGTAATCCACCTGTCCGCAGGGAGATTTTCCTACAACAGAAGCGTGGTGAAATATTCTTTGGACAAGGAAAATATGCAGTGAAGATTCTTCAGAAGTTTGGAATCATGGATTGCAAATCCATGGACACTCTTATGACTAGAGATATAATAAAAGTAAGAGACTCATATTCTGATCTAGTAGACCCGTCCCTATATCGACAATTGATTGGGTCATTGATGTGTCTAGTAAATACTCAACCAAACATTTGCTTTGTTGTAAACACACTAAGCCAGTTCTAGGTAGAACCCATACATGAGTATTGGATAACTGCAAACCATGTTCTAAGATATATTCGTGGGACACTAAACTATGGTTTAAGATATATCGCATCCAACGATATACAACTTCATGGATTCACAGATTCAGATTGGGTAGGAAGTGCAGAAGACAGAAGAAGTATGTCAGGGATGTGGTTCAGCTGGGGATCTGCTATGATATCTTGGGGCAGTAGGAAACATAAGTCTGTCACACTCAACACAACAAAAGCAAAATATATCGCAGCGTGTGAGGCATGTACAAAAGCAGTATGGCTGAGAAAGATGATTTCTAGATTATTTGATCAGGTTCCAGATTCAACCATAATATACCGTGACAATCAAAGTTGCATAAGGCTATCATAACACCCAGTGTTTCATGAATGGTCGAAACACAATGGGATCAAATACTTCTTTATTCGAGATAAAGTCTAGGAAGGAAAAGTGAAGCTCCAGTATATCCCCACATATGAACAGACAAAAAATATCTTGACAAAGCCTCTGTCTAAGATAAAGTTTTCATACTTACGAGACAAGTTGGGGATCGTGAAAATAACTCCCTTAGCTGAAAGGGAAGAGATGACTCTCCAAGTTGGGAGGGAGCACTGATATATCATTGATTTATGGACAATCATTTTTTAGCTTCGAAAATGGTCCAGGATGGGCAGTTCCTTTCCAGTTTAGAAAGTGGTTTGAGATTTCTGACGAACAGACATTTTCTAGTTCAGAAAATGGTCCAGATCGAATGATCATTTTCGTAATGAAAATGGTTCGATAGATTCCTGATGTACCATAGACATCGATTCCCATTGTGGCCAGTGTGGGGGAATTGTCTAGGACAATCTTTCTTCTTGGCAGCCACTCTCAGTATTGGTCAAGAAGAATGGTCTGCCTCGCCAGGCAGTCATTCTTTCAAAGTTCACAGTTGTGAGCAGTTTCGAAGAATGGTTCGTTTTGGAGGTTGGTGCAGGGCAGTCATTTCCTTAGGAAATGGTCCGGATAATCATTCCCTAGGGCAAACTCATTCTCTCCAAGTTGCACTTTGTTTAGTGCTGGAGTAATGGCCCAGTTAGGTGAATGGTCCAGGTTCAACAATTAGGGACAGGCATTCCCTAGGGCAGATTCATTCTCTCCAGGTTGCACTTTGTTTAGTGCTGGAGGAATGGCCCAGATAGGTGAATGGTCCAGGCTCAGAAATCAGGGGCAATTATTCTTCCATGCTTGGGAAGAATAGTCTAGATAACCCATGGTTGATGTTTTACTTTTTGAGGGTAGATGCTCTTCCAGATCTTACAGATGTGAGTGGAATAATGGCCCAGATGACTCAGTTTATATCATGATATTGTTTTTTTGTGCAGGCTGATATCAGATGATATGATCGCTATGGAGACTGTATGTCTCTAGACAATAGATGTATGCTACTGTGGTGGATATGTTCCATTGATTGTGACTATGTGTCACTGATTGAGTAGTTGTGTACTACTATGGATAGACATGGTCGTGTTCTATTAGATGACATTGTGCCAATTGTCATGAATATTATCCAGTTGGATAATGATGATGTTGCTTGTGATTTGATCATGAGATAGTCTGTGTGGCTATAATGATGCTATTGGTTGAATGGTCTATTTGTGCTCAATACCATTACTTGTTATACCTCCCTAGCTAGGAGGGAGTGTTGATATTATGGTAGATGTAGGAGGTATTAACCTCCATTTGTGACCTTTGACAAGATCAAAATATTCCAGAAGAAAGAAAAGATTTGGATATAACCCTAGAAGAGAAGTTGGCTACAGGAAATATTATATACTAAGTATTTGGCACCTAGAAAGAGAAGTCGGCCCAGACAGTTTGGAAGAAGCAGTATAAATATAGGAGGTCAGTCTTCATTTTAGCTAGAATTCTCAGAATTGTAGAAATACACTTGTGTGCACTGCAGAAGGCCAGTAGTGCGCAAGTCTGGGGAGCAACTACTGCTGTAGTTCTAAAATCTACATTTTCGGTTTCTCTGGGTTGGACTGTCTGTTAAGTTTTGGTTATCTTTGCTTGGAGCATTAGCCTTGGTTGGCTATTGGTTTGCTATCGAAATTATTCTCTCTGTCAAGGTTAGGTGCTCAGGGGTGGTATTAGTGCCTAAGGTTGGGTGACAATATTGCTATATTGTCTATGGTTAAATGAGCACACCCATTCTAACAAGAAAAACAGAGATGAGTATGGGATTATAGAGAAAAATATAATACAGTTCCATATAGGAATTCCCACGCTGAAAGAAGAGAATGAAACCCCTCAAAACATGAGAATTGATGAATCAGGACAGACATTGAATTTACAGGAACATATTGTCAGTTCCCAAACTGCGACATATATTGATTTAGAATCCCAGACTGGTTCAAAACTTATGCAGAAGGAATCTTCAGAAGGTATTGATGTTTTCCAGAAAGAAAAGATTAACATCGAAGAAAAATTACAAGATGGGATCAGAAAAGGTCAAAAACAACGCTACTATTTGTAGATTCTTAATTAGCAAGTCTATCTATGCAACATTTTGCATAAGATCAAATAAATTCAGGCAGGCCTTTCTTTGGCCCAAAAATGACAAGATTTTTTTTCCTCGATGTGGGACTGTGTCCTTGTGTTTTAAAAGTATTAGGCCTGAGGATACAGTGCTCATTACTTCTATAGGCATGGACAGTGGACATACTAAAAAGAAAGGCCTGGAAGCTGGGTCTGGTGATGGGCTTGAATCAAGCATCATGGATATTTGTGGCAGGAGTTTAGATGATATTTATTGCACTAAAAATTTGGATATGTTGATAGAGAACTTGCTGAAACTGCAGCCTGAGTACCATAACTTAAAAGAGAGGGTTGAAAGACCAAGAATTGGATCTGAAAAAACAGAGATAAGTATGGGGTATTGGAGCAAAAGATAAGACAATTCCATATAGGAATTCCCACGCTGAAAGAAGAGAATGAAGCCCCTCAAAACATGAGAATTGATGAATCGGGATAGACATTGAATTTGCAGGAACATACTGTCGGTTCCCAAACAATGAAAGATACTGATTTAGAATCTTGGACTGATTCAAAACTTATGCAGAAGGAATCTTCAGAAGGTATTGATGTTTTGCAAAAAGAAAACATCGACATTGAAGCAGAATTAAAAGATGAGGTCAGAAAAGGTCTAAAGCTTTAGTGAGTAATTAAAGATTTGTAGAAATAGTTGGTCTCCTTAGAAGAAGAGAACAAGGCTTTCAAAACGGAATTACAAAGGCCTGCTCAGACAAATGATGGGGTCAAAAAGTTAGTATGTGACATGGAAAATAATGGTGGATAGGGTGTTGTGTTCACACTTGAAACCAACAAAATGAAATGTAGGTCATCAAACCAGGAGGAGTAGAATCCTATCATGAGCAGAGAGAATGATATAAATGTTTAGAAAGAATGTAACAATGTACAAGAAGAATTGTTATTGCAGGAAGGCAAGAACAACCTTAGAACTGAAGCATCCCATGAGTTGCAGGGGATGAAGAGTTCTCGAGATGGAACCTCTAATTTATTGATGAAAAATGAGGATCTTAGAAAAGAAAATTCTGGGTAGTTTGATTGGATGCAAGAGAAAATTACCCTTTTGCTAGAGGAAGAGCAAGCTAAAACTGATCTTGTTTATATCCAACATAAACAAATTGGGGATATTTTACAAGCACTTGCAAAATCCAACTGTGAAAACACCAGATTAACAAGTGAACATAATAGATTTATGGAAGAGCAAGGAGATGTCAATAGTTTGCAGGCAGAGCTTGAACATGCACAAGAAGAAAATTGGAAGCTACAAAAGGAGCTTTCAACAACGCTTACTGATCTTAAGAACCTTCACATTATGTTCACTACCTTGGGAAGGGAGAAAGAAATCATGACAACAGAATTGGCACTGAAAGACAGACTATTTGGTGATATTGAGGAACACCTGAATGACCTAAAAGAGCAAAACAAGACACTGTCAAACAAGTTAGAAGCTTATGCCAGGGAGAATAAAACTAGAAACTAAGATACCCAAGCAACGATTGCCAAACAATATGCAAACTGTGCATTTAATTTAATGTTGTATATGCTGGAATATATACTGTCCAATCTAATTTAGATCAAGCAGTATATATTCCAATGTATACACCATTAAAACATTAAATACTTTGTTGTAGGGTGCATATTGATAACCAAAACAATTTGTTCTTTTTAAAACCACAACAATAGCAAACTATTGACAGAACAAGTGCCCAAGACATCAAAAGGATACCGTTCCTTTAAGAAGAAATCAAAAGAGTCGCGAGAACTGAACAGTGGATTCAAAGGGGAGATAGCCAACCTCAAAACCTCCACACTAAAATAGGAAAAGTTTTCCCATGTTCTGGTATAAGAAAGGGCTGCACTTTGAATGAGATCCCCTGGGATAAGCAGCAATTGTATATTCTTCTAAAAAAGTACGAGTATTTCTAACAAAGGACAGGATCACCAACAAAAGAATGGTTAACGAAGCCAGCTAGGCAAAAAAGTCTCAAAGAGAAATTTGAAATTTGTTTTGCTTGAGCAACTCCTGCTTCGCTTCAAGGAAGAGATCGGGCGTCTCAAGTTGCTAATGGGCACGGTGGCCATAGTGCTAGGTACCGACCTGTGGTCGGAAGCCGGTAAGCTGGGGTTTTGGAGCTCTAGTGGGCCTTGCAGCAGTTCCTGTTGTACACCTATGGCACGATCAACAGGAAACAAGGGGTGTCCACTAATAATAAAAACAAAAACAAATAGTACCCTATACAAAGTGGTTTGGACAACCAAGTTTTGAGAAAAATCTCTCCCTAAAATCTACATAAATATAAAAAAAAAATAACTAGCATACTTTCTAAATGGTAAAATGAAAAATGCCCATGTAATTTGAAGAAGTTTTCATATATTTATATAATATGATCTCAACACATTTTTTTCAACATACCTAAGCAGATATGTTAAGAATCTTTCTAAAGATGCAGAACTTAGTAGAATAAGTTAATTTAGGTCTACTAAATTAATTTAGGTTTTATTTTTTTTAAAGTATTTTAGAATTTTTGACTTTGCCTTTTTTTTTTTTAATGAAGTAGGTTTCACAGTGCAATTTAAGGTTTGTCTCTATTTCCCTTACTTTTCATTATGTGGAAATGGCATCCTTTTATGTTCTCGAGTTTCTACGTTTTGCTGAGATATAAGATATTGATGTTATTTTTGAAGATTTCCTTTTTTAAGGAAAAATACATATAATAGTCTTACACACTGACCCATAGAGTAGACAATAGAATGAAAAATCACCCTAGTCTGTAATAAGAAAATCAAATCATACATTCCAATCAATACAAAAGCATTCACCCATAGTTTACAAAGACAATGAAAAGCATACAATAGAATGGAAAAGCACCTTAGTCTACAAGAGGAAAATCAAATCATGCACTCCAATCAATACAAAAACATTCACTTTAGATCTTACCTAAATGATAAAATAAAGACCTATGGTTACTTGATTAACTTCACATTGATGCAAGGAAATGAAAGGTAACAAAACAAAAACAAAGACTAATGAATATGAATAAAAGGATTTTAAGAGCTATTTCATACTCTGTTAAATTGTTTAGATAAGTCAAAGTATATTTTAGTGTATTTTGTATTTCTTTCCTTTTTCTTTAATAAGTACTTTAATGATTTTTCATTTTTTTTAATAAGTATTTTAGTGATTTCCCAAATAGTTATTCCTAATCCATTTGACCACATGTCTGCCAAAAATATAGTATATTATTTTAGATTGCTTACATCAAATTATCTAATAGGAAAAACAAGATCAGGTAATTCATTTTTTTAATCCACATTTTAGTTGATTTAAAAAGATTTACAAAATTATTGAGAGATAATTATAGTTGATATTTTTCAGTATCAAAAAGTATCGCCAATGTGTCTCCACTTATAAGAAACTTTTGGTTCCTTGGCAGTGTCTAGGAGAATTTCAATTAGTAGCCCTAAAAGTATAACTAATTTGCAAAGGCAATCTAAGAAACGACCGAGCATTGGGACTTTGTTATAGTATTGACTTCAACCTCAACAAATATATTTAACAAAAATATTTGCCATATTAAAATAACAAAAAATTATTTTAATTAAATTCCCGGATTCCATCAAATTAATTGGTTTAATTTAGAAAAACAAATTATCAAAAATAAAGGAAAAAAACTCAAACAAGAACCTGACATTTACAAAATCCAAGCCAAATTTTCCATACAAGGACAAACCACAAAATAAAACAATTCAGAACTCATACCCTAATTTATAGAACAAAGACGAAAAAAAACAAACCCCTTACCTTTCCTTCTCGCTTGAGCTCTTGAGAAAACACGTAGATGTGTAATCCAGAAGCTCCCACGTCTTCCTAATGAAAATTGTCCTCTTACAATCCCACTATATCAAAGTATTTTTAACCCTTTTAGGAAACAATTTTAACCCTTTTAGTAAACAATTGTTACCTTATGCATTCAATATCTTTCGAAGTCCAATCATATGAAAATACCAAAACCCCAAATGCTTAACAATATTTTGGTCCATCTACAGTTTACACCTAAATTATAGGGTGACAGTTCCTTAAAATGATGACACTTGGGACTCTCCATTTGCCATATGTGAGCAAGAGAAAAAAATAAATATGATGGTAGGAAATGTGGTAGGCGGTTCCATGCTCGCCACGTAAACTCGAAGCCACCCAAACTCTCGTCACCCCATTAAAAAACGCAACCGTAACAAATGTTATGCCCTCCACTGCATTTAAAACCTTTTATTGGCCTGAACAAATGTGTTTGAATGTGAGATATAAATTTGTGAATTGTTAACAATACATGTCATGACATCAGTCAAGATTGCAATATTTTGCTATATCTAAGAAGAAGTAAATTTTCGTAGTTTGCATGTAGAGAGGTGGAAAAATTCAATATTTTTCTATATCGAAGAAGAATTTTTTTTTTTCAGAGTTTGCACAGAGATATGGCAGTGGCAGGACCATGATCCATGTCTTCCTCCAATGATATTTCAGGCGAGTCTTCCTCCAATGACACTGGAACATGACTCATTCATCAGCCTTAAAGCATTGGATGATGGATCATGGTGCTAAGTATTGCAATTATGCCAACTGTGAAGTAGTGATGAAATTACATAAACCATTAATCATTTAAAGTGATGAATTCACATTCAGATTTATAATTATCTATGAACTTGAGATGATGAACAGTTCAAAATATGCCAAAGAAAAAGTTTTTACACCTATGAATGAAACTGTTAACAAGTGTGCAATCACGTACACCTAATGTGATTGCACACTTCTCATGAAGCCACCAACCAAATTGTTTGTTGTTAGACTTATTAGTGCTATAAATGTCATAGAATGAATTCAAAACAACTTAGACTTTATGACAACAAATGAAAAAAAGACAACAAGATACAAATTCAATTTTATCCAAACACATAAAATACTGTGTGTATTTCCAAAGCTCATCCATCATAAAAATAAGCATTCCCATGTGTGAATTCGTATGTTGTTGTTATGTCCTGTATAGTAGATGTATATAGCCCATGAAACATTAAAATTAACCCATCAACAACCAATTTTAGCCTTGAGTGATAAATATATTTTTCATCAAAATGAGAGTGATTGATGTTCAAATTTGTGCACTTCTCATACTTGTAAATGTTAAAATAGTGGTAAAAAAATGAGACTGTTTTTTAAACTAACAACCTTTGTAAATGTTAAAACAGTGGTAAAAAAATGAGATTGTTTTTTAAACCAGCAACCTTTAAAAAAAATTATGTATCAGTGCTTAAGCAAGACAACAGTTTATAAACCAAGTATTAATAGCACAAAGTAAATGACCAAGAAGAAAATGCTTGAATGTTTAAACTACTCCATGTACCAAAAACAATCTTATTAATACTTCAACTTTGAGTGTATGCTCAAACTAAATGCATCAGCCACTAATTTTCAAGCATTAGAATGTGTTCAAGGTTAGTGACTTCATTAGATATGCACGCCTGACTGTGTGTCCAAGATTTCATCATATGTGTGAAGTTACCAGCCAAACTGTAACATTAAAATTTGTACAATTTGTAGAGTTAAAATATTAGGCAGTCCAGAAATAAGAGCTATTGAAACCAAATCGTTGGGATTAAACACCAAGTTGTTTCACTAATTCTCTCAATGATTTACCTTTTGAGATAATTAGGAGCATAAATGAACCAAGTTGTTGCAAAAATAAGGTGGATTATGCCAAGTTGTTTTGGTCATGAAATGAACTTTGAGCTATATTACCACAGATATTTTAACATGCATTCATGTTTTCTTTAATTAATGAGTGATCTAAGTGAGTGAGTGTAGGTGTAATATGTGTGAGCAAGCCAAGATAAATTAAATTACACCAATAGAAACTAGATCGACCAGTTTGAAAAAAATAAAGAGGGGGTCGACCGACAATTGAGATACTCAAGGATGAAGTATTTAAACAAGGGTTAACTCATTAAACTTGAGTAGAAGCAAATTAATTATGAATATGTGATCTGAAAAAATTAGCTTGCTTGAAAAAACAATGAAAGAAAATACAATATTGGCCTAGAAATTTCACATGAAATAATTTTCTCTTACCATTGTGCTATGGGTCTTAGAAATCCTTGGCAATGCCCTCTTCAACACATTTGTTGAACTCCTCCAACATCCAAATATTGCTAGAAGAACATCAAGCTAGGATAATAAACTTGCAAAACTTCAAAAGGAGGTTAAGTCTTAGAGAAATAAACCTAAGTATCACAAGGGAAATGTACACTAGATCTCTTAATAAAGAAGAAAATCTCTAATACAAGATGAAATCTAATTCAAATATCAAATGAAGAAATAAAGATTCATACCTTATTTGCATCATCCCTCTTTGTGATAACCCTTACCTCAATGAAGCTTACAAGTCTAATATCGCTCTTGGATAACCTTAGAACATTACTCAATAATACAGAAACCTTACACAAAAATAACAATAACTTATTCCCTTTATTTCCAACTAGTGAGAGTGAGGGATGTTCCCTCCTTATATAGAGAAAGAGACCTCCAATACCATGTATACAAAACATGAGCTAAGAAATAATCCATGTGCTAGATAAAACCATGAGCTCAATACCATGTTCAACAGTGAAACTATGGGAAAATACCACTAGAAGTTACAACTAACTCCTCAAAGGTAGGGAACCCTCCATAAAGTGAGAAAATATCGAAGTAAATCCACACGTGTGATCCAATAAGAGAGAGAAAATAAGTGCACCCTCCTTTGACTAAGTTAACAAGCTTTCTTGTGGCAAGTGTGAGGTCAAATGGAGTCCAAACAAATGAGCACCCCACTAACTAACTCCTCCAATTATGCAAAAAACCTCCAGACATGTGAATAGACAAGGAAAAGTGAGGAGCACCTTTCTAGAAGACTTTAGAAGCCACACATTTGAGGGATGAGAGAGAAGGTGCACATTCTAGAAGAATTCTTCACATGTGCTAGGAAAATTCACTTCCAAGTGGCTCATACATGCTCCATATGCTGACAAGTGTAAAATATGTTGATTTGGACACCTATGTGATGATGTGACATCCCCATTATTGTCCATTGCTTTTTCATGAATCCCAATATAGTGACATGATCCCAGGAAAAATGGCATGGATCCTAATGTAACTAGATATGGATAAATATAAGTACATGAATACCAATGCAGGTGCACGGATTCCAACACATAGTGTACATATTCCAACGCAGGGAACCCAACCTATAATGATGAGTCATGCTCCAAACACAAGTCATTAGGCAAAGAACATCAAGTAATTCCTTATTTTTCAGAGGCCATACACAATTTATGCAACTTTGTTGCTCCTTGTATACCAAGTAGGAAGCTTGCAGAGATGACAAAGGACTACATAACTTGCAGCATGAGAAGAAAACCATATTTTAAGAGGGGTGATTCAAATAATTTACATCCAAACATGTATCACAAGGGATAAAAATAAAATTATAAAGTAGCCCCAACTCTAGGGTCACATGTTTGTTATTTCTCCATGTAGTCTTCAAGTGTCTAAGAAAAGAAAGAGTCATTGCGTAAGGCAATGCTAGGGGTAACGTGGTAGTTCCAAGGTTTTCCATTCAATCCCAAAGTGTGACTTTTGTTTACCATACCAGACCTCCTTTAGAGACTTCTTAACATGTCTAGTCTTACGCATTTATATGAATTTTTTAACCATGTTCATCCCTTTTCTTATGCCACAAGGTTGAATCTTTGATATATTATGTTCCCTATGTTGTTTGAGAGAATATGCAAGCTTTAGATTTATGCTTATGAAACTCCAGGGATTTGGCTTATGCTGCAAGGCAGTTGTTATATATAATTCTTCTAAATGACTCTTACTGAGATGGCTCACTAATCTTGATATTGATGCCATGTTATGTAATAGTGTTGTGCAGGTATCCTTGCATCTGAGTATCAATGAATATTGCTTACCATATTTATCAAACTTGGTGCATTGATTTTGCAACAAAAGGGTCAGGGAAAGTTTTGGAAGAAGAATATCCTGTGAATGGAGGCTCAAGGCCAGGCTAGCTATAGGAAGAGTACCTCGATTTCAGCATTTAAATCCAAATTTTAGGGGTAGGAGAATAACAGCTAGAAATCCTTCACAATGTCTTAATCAGAAAGACAGTGAAGTCAATTCCACATGTTGGGGGTCCCCTTGAGAGTTAAAAACCCCTACCTTGGTCAATCTCAATATTATCTCTAGAAAAACTTGGTCAATTCGGAAACAATGGACCACTTTGTCAACTTTCAAGGTTGGAGTATTTATTCATATTCAACACTGTTAGTACAAAAGAATGTCACCATTTCATAAATTAGTATTTGGTGATATATATTTGAAGTTGTAACTAGGTTCCCCTTTCTTGTTTGGAAAATTGTGGAAAACATTACAACGGTGATAGATGGAAAATCCCATGAATGCCTCCAATAATTTTCCTCATTTCATTAGAAATCTTCATCACCCCCTGCTCTACATGACCTATGGAATTATAACAATAAATGAAGTTATGAATTTCACTCCAACTTCAGAGAAACATGGTATTCAGAACATGGATGTATGAAGGGCCAACATTTCAAAACAAAAAATCACCAATGTTGTCCATGGCTTATTCCCACATGGACCAACAACTTTTGCAATTTTCCTAAATACAATATTATTCCATCTATAAGTGAAATGAAGTTGAAACATTTTAACTTAAAAGAAATCTCATATTTCAAATTTTCACTTTTTCTTAATCTCACAATACAATTGTTTTTTTTTTCAAATTTTCACTTTTTTTTAATCTCACAATCCAGATATTATTTTTTTTAAATCATGGGAATTGGTAAATCTTATTGTTCTTGGGGATTTTACACTTTTATCCTTACCACAAGGGACCAACATGTTCATTATGGAAATTAAATCCAGACAGGGAGAATAAAAAACAAGCTAAAGACTAGAGACCTCACAACCCAACTATTTATCAAGTACAAATTCCTTATAAAGCACAAAATCCTCTTTTTGTTGAGAGCATAAAAAATGTAAAGCACATATTCCTCTTTTTGTTGAGAGTATAAAAAATGCAAAGCACGGATTCCTCTCTTTCTTAAGAGTAGAAAAAATGTATGCGTAAACACTTGGGTTAAATATAATGGTGTAGTTTATATACCTTGTCATTAATTTTAATGGGGATAGGCCTAGACAATACTTGTTTATGCTTTTGTCTAGAGTCAATATGAATCTGCAAGAATCAATCAAACCAACAATTATTATGACTTTCTCTAAAATGCAGGAGAAAAATATATTACCTTATAAAACAAAGCAAGACAAATTTAGAAAAAGTCCAGAGAAATTAATTTTATGAGATCAAATCTGCTTGTACTCACACTAGGACTCCAGTAAAAAATGGGGTTGTAGATTCTCCTTTCTCCTATAATAATAAATACACCATTGAATATCAAGCATTGAAAAGGTCAAAACATATGAATAACTTCTATATCTTTCCAAAAATTGCTAGGCAATTGCCATATATATAGGTAAATGGAGCAGAGCATGACAAAGCATCTTATTGTGTAGAAATATACAGAGACCTCAAGATCATATTCATATTCTCTCCTTTCCATATACCGATTATCACATATTTGAGTAAAAACCCTTCAACGTTTTTCCCATGAATATGCAAAGAAAAACATGCTAGACAAAATAGTGAGCCTCCCCTTTCATCTCACCTCCATAGCCAATATTTTCTTCTCTGGTCCTCCTCTCACACAATAAGCTCCACCCCAATAAGAATATTAACAAAAAAAATAGTGTAAGTACATGCAGAAAAAGAAATGGAGATGTAGAACAATACCCTCCACAAAACAAATAAAAAAAAACCGAATTTAAACATCCTTTACACGGACTCCCTATTGCGAAATATCTAGTATTCCCTCAAAACTTGTATGGGGTATATAGACAGAAGATATATGTCATTATAATAATATTCTTTGTTCTTATAGAAATCGATCCCTTCTGTGCTCCAATGTATAGGTCCAAGTTGGAGACTATGGAGTCTTGTGGTCCTCCTGTGCTCCAATGTACAGGTCTGAGTTGGAGACTGTGGATTCTTGCAGTGGTCAATACAAGCTGCAAAAAGCACAAGGAAGAAATTCCTTTAAACAACCATTGCAACACTAATCACATTTTATTAATATCAAAGGAATTTTGATCTAAATAAAAAAAAATTTGGTAGCCCTTGATATATCCAATGAATTATTCATCAGCCTTAAAGCCCGCATTCCAAACTAAGAACCCAGAGCCGAAAACCTACATCACCATCCTTGCGAATTTTTCCACACACTGACCTGAGAATTAGAATTTGAAATTCCATCCTAAAATCGGGGGGACATTCTCAAAAAATCAAGGAGAATGGGATGATTTAGCTCATCATTCTCATAAAATCAGGGTGAAAGGGATGATTTATCTGATCATTCTCAAAACATTTGGGCGAATGGGATGATTTAGCTGGAATTTTACCAGGTGAAAATGAATTTCCTTGCACTCCCTAAAAAATAAGAGTGTGGGCTAGGGTTTTACATATAATATTTTTAAAATAAATTTGGGGCTTAATATACTCAAACCATTTTATACCCTTTTATATAAATGATTCACCCAACCAAAATTTCAAACCTCCTAATTTTGCCCATGAGCGAAATTTCGTCCCTAAAATATTCCTTGTCTCTCATCCCTCTCTCTCCTGTGCTCCCACTATATCTCTTGTTCTATGTCCCCCATTCTCCCTCTACTCCTCTCTGCATTCCTATTTATATAAACTCTCTCTCTCTCTCTCTCTCTCTCTCTCTCTCTCTC
>ML788261.1:332151-367700 GCA_009831015.1 Picea engelmannii
GTAAGGTGTTGTAATTTCAAGGATATATTGATTTTAATAATTTCAAAAATATTAAAATTAATATTACAAATTTCAAAAAAATACACCGCACTATAACAATGGGTTCTCTACAATTATACAAGTTTTTGGAATGAAATTCTATGGTTAAGGTACTGAACACCTGCATGAACAAAAACATATACCTTATATTTCACTCGAAAAATAGCATACTATTGTTAGAAAAAATCAAATTTGTATTCATAATGTCTATGATAAAAGTTGTATATTTGGAAATCTAATTCAATTTCCTAAGTTTCATTTTTTTACACCATATTCAAATTCATTGCAAAAGTACCTTGAATAATCTCTCCAAGTTAAGAGATAGTTGTTTTTCCATGTTTGCAACTACTAACTCCTTATGAGAGACCATCATTATCTTGCACTCACCCTTAAAGTAAATAATTGGATGACCTGATGTAAAATTAGAAACCTAGTAGATTTGATAAATGAGAATTTCCCATGTAAACTTTGTGACTTTCCTATGTCCCATGGAAGTGGTTAAAAGTGTATTAAAAATTAAACTCTCATTCGTATATTATTAAACCACAACTCAATTGACATATTTTTTGATAAATCTTTTTTGTTTGCTACTTACAACTTTTTTAAAGAACTCTTAAATAAAACCACAACTTAGAATATGCTTTTGAAGGACCCTCCAATAAACCACTACTTAATTAATTTGTTTAAGGGTTTTTAAATAAAACCACAACTTGGACCCTTCAATAAAACCACAACTTAATTAAGTTGTTTAAGGGTTCTTAAATAAAACCACAACTTAATTAAACTTTTTCTTAACAAATAAATTTGTTCCCACACTTTGGAACGTGTTTCTTTGAAACATTTATTCTCCTTGTTTCATTCATATTCTTAGGGTATGGATTATCAAATAAGTTCAAGGAATGAAAAATCGATTGATAATAAAGTTCTTGTGTAGAACTTCTACCTCTCCAAGATCACGGTGTCTCCAAGATCACCATAGACCAATAAACACAACTTAACTTACAAATATGTCATGCTTTTGCGTGATACATGCAAATTTTCATAATCGTTTTCTATTTAATGGCAGTAATATAAATTTACATGAATCACTATTTTTTATTGTTCAAAATTTGTTTCTAAATACAGAAATAGATTTAACATGGGAAAAAATTCAATAAACACTAAGATTATACAAAAATAATTACTCAAATCTACTAATCCAACAATTTCTAACAAAATTTAGACCAAATATCCCCCAAAAAAATCATTATTTCATAGAACCTTCGACCTACTGCCTAATTGTGAGGTAAACGGAAACTACACTCAACCATATCGATGAGCATTAAACAATTGAACACAATGAAATGTACAGTAACGCCATCATTGATATTTGACACCAGTGGGGACGACGCTAGTCAGCGGCCGACAAAATCCAGTGACATCTCTTTTATTATTCCATTAAATTGAACTCTAACAGACAAATTTATATTAGGTTAGGTGATGCAGGAGCATCGCCAGCACATCAAGCGAGCCAGCTCGACGGCGGGAGACAGCTGGACAAGCTAGCACACATTTTTTGAAAATGCTTTGGGATTGTTGCGCAAGTCTTAAATGAATCATTAAGAGAAGGCGCACTTGTATTGTAATGGACCTTGAGCCTTTAAGCTCTCGTCCTTAGGTAGATAGACGACATTTACTTTAGTTAACGTAAAGTAGATAGAATATTTAATTCTAGATTTGATAGTTTAGAGTTCGAGAGGGAAAACAGATATAGACACCCTCATTGTATCATTGTAACATTAGTATGAGCAAGTTAAGCAAGTAGAGCAAGCAGAGAATTTTGTATGAAGAACACCCATGTACAGGCATTTGAATTAATAGAAGGAAGCTTTAATTCAAGCTCATGGTTTGTGTTGTTTTCTCTGTGTATTGAGGTTATGCTCATGAATGTTTTCTTTCTTGTTATGTATTTGCTTTGTATATGCTGTGCATGTGATTTCATGTTTCAAACTGAAGTCTGAAAGGGAGAGAGCATGAGATTCAATCATTTCTCTATCTAAGCCAGGAGATTCCATCAAAGTGTGCAGTTGAATACATCCGCAAGGAATGCGTTGATGGAGGCTCAATAGTTTAAATTTTGTTCTCATTCACCCAGAAGTGGAAGTGGGTTGTTGAAGCCATGCAAGGAGTGCGCAGGCTGAAGAAGAAGTCTCAGTTGTAAATCTGAGAAAAGGAAATCAAAGACTGTTGCCGCAAGATTTGCGCAGAGTCGAAGGGATTCAACACTGGAGAGTTGTTGAATGGTTGCCACGAGGAGTGCGTGCAAGTCCCTCTAAAAGAATCAGAGTGGAAAAGCTCAGGAGGAATAAACCTTTGAAACTCCCTGAAGGCTAAGTGCAGGGAAGTTGTCGTTGGAAGTCGGAGGAGAGCATCGCAGGTTGGCAAGCGAGCAAACGGGTATCATAGAGAGACACTTCCTTATTTCACAAGATCCTCAAGGGGAGAACGGACGGATGAAATCTTTGAAGGAGATTTCGCGAAATTCCGAAAGCCGTTGGATCTCCCAGAAGTGCAAGGTAGTTACAACGTAGGTGCAGAGAGGATTCAAAGCTTAGGAGGGGCAGCACCGTTGATCCAAGTCGGCCAGTGCCGTTGGATTGTTCACGAGATCGCCTATCGGGACCTCGTGAGAAAAGTTCCCTAAGTTTGGTAAGGAGAGTCGCGATATTGCGAGAAGCGAGATCTCGACTACTCCGAGGATAGTGTGGGTCCACAGGAGTTGGCAAGTGACAGGTGGCACCTCGCATCTTGGGAGCTCGCAGAGTGAAGGCCCAAGCATCGGGTGTTCAAATTCGCGAGGCGCGAGTACGCGAGGGCACGAATTGGAAAGGAGGCTAAGATCCATCCATTTGGGAAGGACAGGTGGCAGAGATCTAAGGATATCGCAAACTCAGGATCTCGCAGGGTGAGAACCTAAGTATCAGGTATCCAAAGTCACGAGGAAGTGAGGTCGCGAGTTTCGGCACCTCGAACCTCGGGAGTCGACGGGGAAGTTACTCAAACCTCGCAAGGAGCGAAGTCACGAGGGAGCGAGATCACAAAAGAAGAAAAGGTAAAGACAGTGAGTTGACTGACCATCAGGTCTTGGGGATCCGAGGGGGTAGTGCTCAACTATTGGACTCGTGAAGTAGCGAGTTCCGATCCTCCGAGAAGTTAAGGAAGGGGATTGTGCGATGAAGAGAATCTGTGGGTAGGAAGATTCCCGATAGGGAATTAGGAGAACCTTTGAGTTCTTCGGGCCGAGGAACGAGGAAGGTCCTGTGGGAGCGGACGTGCCCATCTGGCTGGCGCGTTTGCGTCAGAGTGGTATCATAGCCGAATTCTTATCTATATATTTCAGTCAAGAGAGGTAGGAGATAAAGAGCACTCTGATACACACGTCAAAGTGGTATCAGAGCAAGGGAAATTCTCTGTTTTCTGTAGCAGAGAAGAAAATAAAATTTCACCATGCCGCCAAGGAGAGAAAGACAATCACCCGATCCAGAGGATAGGGGAAACTAGAGAGGTAGAGGGAGATAAGCACATAATCCAGAAATGGAAAGGCAGATACGTGATCTCCAAGCGAGATTAGAAGATATGGAAGCAACACAGAGATGCACAGCCAGTGTTGGAGATATGAGTGACTCCGAGGGCGAAGTTGAAGTTGAACAACAAGAAGAAGTTGCAGCCGAAGATGCAGCCAATGAGCGATTAATTAAGGCTATCGCTCAGATGAGTTCAAAAACAAAGATGGACATTCCAACTTATGAAGGAAGTCTGGATGCAAAAGAGCTATTGGATTGGATCTGAGCTCTTGACACCTACTTCGATTACGAAGATATTGAAGAGGATAAGAAGGTTAGGCATGTTGTCACGAAATTGAAGGGACATACAGCATTGTGGTGGGACGAGCTTCAAGAAGATAGACATTCCAAAGGTAAGCAAAATATTAAAAGCTGGGATCGAATGATTGCGAATATGAAGGCAAAGTTCATCCCAAGGGATTACCAAATTACACTGTTCAGGAGAATGCAGAACTTGAGACAGAAGTTGATGACAGTGAAGGAGTATACTGAGGAATTCTACAAGCTGAACATTAGAGAAAGTCATCGGGAGAGTGATGATGAGAAGGTTGCCAGATATCTGAATGGTCTGAGATATGACATTCAAGATGAATTGAGCATGGTAACCATCCGAACGGTGGAGGATGCTTATCAGATGGCTCTGAAAGACAAAGAGAAGCTAAGTCGTAAGCAAGGTCAGCGAGGGCGAGGCAGAAGTCGACCCAGAGGAAAAGAAGTTTCCCAAGAAAGGACTCAGAAGCCCAAGGAGGAATGGAAGAAACCTCAGGGTAAAGATGAAAGAGGTGGTACCTAACAGAAAGGACCATATATTAAACAACGAGGGCAGCATAATGAGCAGAAGGGAGATTATGCTGACGCAAATACTTTTCCTCGTACCAAAGGCAGAGGAAGAGGAAGAGGTGGAGTTATCACATGTTTCACATGTGGGAAGAATGGGCACAGGTCATTTGAGTGTCCAGAGAAAAAGAAGGACATCGGAGAAGCTCACATCGCAGAGGCGTAGAGGCGATATGCTGAGACCGAATATACATAAGGAGGAAGGTCGCTAATGATGCGTAAAGCTCTCTTAACACCCGAAAAGGAGGTGGAGGACTCAGCTCAAAGGACCAGATTGTTCAGGACAGCTTGCAAAACCAAGGATTGGGTATGCAAGGTTATTGTTGACAGTGGTAGCACAGATAATCTCATTTCGACCAAGATGGTAGAGAAGTTAGAGTTGGAGACAACTGATCACCCGATTCCATACAAAGTTTCATGGCTACAGAAGGGACATCAGGTGAGTGTCACTAAATAGTGTTTAGTTGAATTCAAGATAGGTGGATATAATGATAAAGTACTCTGTTATGTCATTCCCATGGATGTATGTCATCTATTGCTGGGTAGACCATGGCAATATGACCGAAATGTAGTTCATGATGGGAGGATGAACACATAACCTTTAGAGAAGGATGGGAGGACACACAGGTTGCTTCCAATAAAGCATAAGGAAGTGAAACCGGAAGTGAGCAACACAATACTTCTCATGAGTGGGAAGGAACTTCTCACAGAGATGAAGAAGAAGGAAGATCCACAATTCTTTGTGGTTAGAAAGCCAAGAATTGTTCTGACTAGCACAAGAGTGGATGATCTACTAGATGAGATTCAGGAACTGCTGGAAGAGTTTACTAACATCATAGTGGACGAATTACCTCGTTCGTTGCCATTGATAAGGAGTGTGAGTCACCATATAGACCTCATACCAGGAGCCAGTTTTCCGAACAAATCCACGTATAGGTTGATGCCGCAAGAAAATGAGGAGGTTAAGAAGCAGGTCAAAGAGTTGTTGGACAAAGGATTGGTCGGGGAAATCCTGAGTCTGTGTGTTGTTCTGACAGTGCTTAGTCCGAAGAAAGATGGAGGTTGGAGAAAGTGTACCGACTCAAGAGAAATAAATAAAATAACCATCAGGTACAGGTTTCCACTGCCTAGAATGGATGATCTGATGGATTGCCTGAGTGGGAAAGCAGATATCACCAGATTCGCATGAGGGAAGGTGACGAATGGAAAACAACCTTCAAGACAAACGAAGGACTGTATGAATGGCTAGTCATGCCGTTTGGCTTGACAAATGCACCAAGTACATTTATGAGGTTGATGAATGAAGTCCTGAGGGAATTCATCGGGAAGTTTGTTGTCGTATATTTGGATGATATACTGATTTTCAGCAAGACAAAGGCTGAACATCTGAAGCATTTGGCCATTGTGATGAGGAAGCTACAGCAGGAGAGGCTGTTGATTAATATGAAGAAGTCCTCATTTATGAAGACATAACTCATTTATTTGGGTTTTGTTATTTCGGCGAATGAGTTGAAAATGGATCCAAGTAAAGTGGAGGTGATTAAAAATTGGCCATCACCGAGAAATGTTTTTGAGGTGAGAAGTTTTCATGGTTTGGCTAGTTTCTACCGAAAGTTCATTAGGAATTTCAGTGGAATTAGCGCAGCGATGATGGACATAGTGAAGAAGTGGCATAAGTGTTTTCATTGGACAGAAGAGGTGGAGAAGAGCTTCAATCTGTTGAAGTGGAAGATCACAGAACAACCGGTGTTGGTACTCTCGGATTTCCAAAAGACATTTCAAGTGAAATGTGATGCAAGTGGATTTTCCATAGGAGCGGTCCTGAGTCAGGAGGATAGACCAGTCACATATTTCAGCGAGAAGATGGATGAGACAAAACTGAAATACTCCACGTATGATAAAGAATTTTATGCTATCATACAAGCATTGAAGAAGTGGAGGCATTACTTGATCCCAAAAGAATTTGTATTGTATAGTGATAATCATGCATTGCAATTTGTGAGTCAACAGGAGAAGTTGAATTAGAAGCATGCAAAATGGGTAGAGTATATGCAGAATTTCACATTTGTGATTAAGCATATTTCGGGTACTGCTAATAAAGTGGTTGATGCTTTGAGCAGGAAGTGCTTGTTACTGCAGGAATTCCGAGTCAAAACATTGGGTTTTGAAAATCTCAGGGACATGTACGCATGAGATGCAGATTTCAGAGAGGCATATGAGGCAGCTGAGAATCCAGTTCTCAGAGACAGAAGCCCATGGATAGATTACATGATCCAGGATGGATTGTTGTTTAGAGGAAATCAACTGTGTATTCCGAATTGTTCCATGAGGGAGAACCTGTTGAAAGAGAAGCACAGTGGTGGATTAGCAGGACACTTTGGCCATGAAAAAACATTCACGAAGTTGAATGAGTCATATTTTTGGCCAGTGATGCGAGAAGATGTCAAAATATTTGTTGACAAATGTAGAATTTGCCAGCATTCGAAAGGGAGAAAGCAGAATGCAGGGTTTTATCAGCCATTGCCCATACCAGAAAGACCATGGGAGGCAATTACCATGGATTTTGTATTGTGTTTGTCGAGGACAAAAAGAGGTGTTGATTCGATATTTGTGGTGGTGGACAGGTTTTCAAAGATGGCACACTTCATTCCATGCCAGAAGACCAGCGATGCGACTCACATCACGAATTTGTTTTTCAAGGAGGTCATTCGACTTCATGGATTGCCGAAAAGCATAGTTTCGGACAGAGATACAAAGTTCATAGGGCATTTCTGGAGGACGCTATGGAAGAAGCTGGGAACTAACTTGGCATTTAGTTCTGCTTATCATCCTCAGACAGACGGACAAATGGAAGTGGTCAACAGAAGTCTAGGAGACTTGCTGAGGAGCTTAGTGGTGGAGCACCATAGCAGCTGGGATCAGATATTACCATAGGCAGAGTTTGCATACAATGATTCAGTGAATTAGAGCACAGGAAAAAGTCCATTTAAGATTGTGTATGGTACAGAACCGAGGGGAGTTTCTAAATTGCGAGATTCAGGACAGACTGCTACTAGCAGCGCTAGTGCAGAAGAATTCGCTGAGGTGATGAAAGAACTTCACAACAGAGTGAAGCAGTGACTGATAGATTCAAGTCAGGAATATCAACGCAGAGCAGATCAGCATCGGAGACAACTTCAGTTTGAAGTTGGCGATCTAGTTTTGGCACACTTGAGGAAGAAAAGGTTCCTGAGGGGAACATAAAATAAACTGAAAATGAAGAAAATCGGGCCTTGCAGAGTCCTGAAGAAATTCGAAGAAAATGCTTATGAGATCGAGTTGCCGGATGGCATCGGAATATCTCCGATATTCAACATTGCGGATTTATACCCATACAGGGCTGGTGAAGAAGACACTAGAATTGAGGAACCGGTGATTCAGTGGATGAGACAATTGCCAGTAGCAGAAAAGCCACAAATGCAATGCATACTGGACAAGAATAGGTAAGAAGACCAGGAGAAGAGAATACTTTGAGTATCTAGTCAAGTGGAAGAATCATCCAGTGGAAGATGCCAGCTGGGAGATCGAAGTAGTAATACAGAAGCATGGACAGACCATGCAGGAACTCATGGACAGGAGCCCATGAAAATTTTCAAGCCGAGGAGTATGATGCAGGAGCATCGCCAACACATCAAACGAGCCAGCTCGATGGCGGGAGACAGCTGGACAAGCAAACACACATTTTTTGAAAATGCTTTGGGATTGTTGCGTAAGTCTTAAATGAATCATTAAGAGAAGGCGCACTTGTATTGTAATGGACCTTGAGCCTTTAAGCTCTCATCCTTAGGTAGATAGATGACATTTACTTTAGTTAATGTAAAGTAGATAGAATATTTAATTCTAGATTTGATAGTTTAGAGTTCGAGAGGGAAAACGGATATAGACACCCTCATTGTATCATTGTAACATTAGTATGAGCAAGTTAAGCAAGTAGAGCAAGCAGAGAATTTTGTATGAAGAACACCCATGTACAGGCATTTGAATTAATAGAAGGAAGCTTTAATTCAAGCTCATGGTTTGTGTTGTTTTCTCTGTGTATTGAGGTTATGCTCATGAATGTTTTCTTTCTTGTTATGCATTTGCTTTGTATATGTTGTGCATGTGATTTCATGTTTCAAACTGAAGTCTGAAAGGGAGAGAGCATGAGATTCAATCGTTTCTCTATCTGGTCCAGGAGATTCCTGCAAAGTGTTCAGTTGAATACATCCGCAAGGAATGCGTTGATGGAGGCTCAATAGTTTAACTTTTGTTCTCATTCACCCAGAAGTGGAAGTGGGTTGTTGAAGCCGTGCAAGGAGTGCACAGGCTGAAGAAGAAGTCTCAGTTGTGAATCTGAGCAAAGGAAATCAAAGATTGTTGCCGCAAGAGTTGCACAGAGTCGAAGGGATTCAACACTGGAGAGTTGTTGAATGGTTGCCGTGAGGAGCGCGTGCAAGTCCCTCTAAAAGAATCAGAGTGGAAAAGCTCAGGAGGAATAGACCTTTTAAACTCCCTGAAGGCTAAGTGTAGGGAATTTTCCATTGGATGTCGGAGGAGAGCGTCCCAGGTTGGGGAGCAAGCAAACGGGTCTCGTAGAGAGACACTTCGTTATTACACATAATACTCAAGGGGAGAACGGACGGACGAAATCTTTGAAGGAGATTTCACGAAATTCCGAAAGCCGTTGGATCTCCCAGAAGTGCAAGGTAGTTACAGCGTAGGTGTGGAGAGGATTCAAAGCTCAAGAGGGGCAGCACCGTTGATCCAATTCGGCCAGGGCCATTGGATTGTTCACGAGATCGCCTATCGGGACCTCGTGAGAAAAGTGCCCTAATTTTGGTAAGGAGAGTCACGAGATTGCGAGAAGCGAGATGTCAACTACTCCGAGGATATTGTGGGTCCACAGGAGTTGGCAAGTGACAGGTGGCACGTCTCATCTCGGGAGCTCGCAGAGTGAAGGCCCAAGCATCGGGTGTTCAAAGTCATGAGGCGAGAGTACGCGAGGGCACAAATTGGCAAGGAAGCTAAGAGTCGTCCATCTGGGAAGGATAGGTGGTGGATATCTAAGGATCTCACAAACTCGAGAGCTCGCAGGGTGAGAGCCTAAGTATCAGGTATCCAAAGTCACGAGGAAGCGAGGTCGCGAGTTTCGGCACCTTCGACCTCGGGAGTCGACGAGGAAGTTACTCAAACCTCGCAAGGAGTGAAGTCGCGAGGGAGGGAGATCACGAAAGAAGAAAAGGTAAAGACAACGAGTTGACTGACCATCGGGTCTCGGGGATCCGAGGGGGTAGTGCTTGACTATTGGACTTGCGAATTAGCGAGTTCCGATACTCCGAGAAGTTAAGGAAGGGGATCTCGCGACGAAGAGAATCTGTGGGTAGGAAGATTCCCGATAGGGAATTAGGAGAACCATTGAGTTCTTCGGGCCGAGGAACGAGGAAGGTCCTGTGGGAGCGGACATGCCCGTCTAGGTGGCGCATTTGCGTCATTAGGTCAACAATGAAGTTGTATGGTGATGCATACTTCACATTGTAAAAACTATTAATTGTAATCATTGTTTCTAGAACTAGCACTGCCACTCAATACCGTGGCTGATGAACGCCGAAAGGTGAGGATAGAAAATGAAACGCAATCATTTAAACGTGGCAATCATATAGTGCTATAGTAATTTCTTAATATGATTTGGTAAATGTTAAAAGGTAAATATGTTAATGGATGCATTCAAAAATACAAAGAAGTTATGAAGAGGAAATCACATTCATTGACTTTGGATGATGACTAAGAATATGCCAGCATCTTCAATTGTTAGCCATCATATTAAAATTTTAGATTAAAAGGTGATTAATTGTGCTCATTGTCAATAGGTGTACTCCTTTTGGCATAACAATAAGATATTTTATTATTATTATTGGAATAATAAGACAAAAGGGTTGAATAATTTGATTGAGTTATAATGCATACAATCCCCCGACTGATTTGCAAGGACAAAATGTATAAATAAATGTCTGGTCAGGTTTATCGATAATTGTTTCAGTGTCTTTCACTATTTCATATTGTATTTTAACGAAATACATGGGCACAGGGATTGATTTCAGATGTGGGCACATGATCTTTTAACGTTTTAAAAGAATAAACCTCGGCTTCTTCGAAGCAACCAATGATGAAATTCAAAAGTTGACAGCCTGTTCCACGTCTTTATTTATGGAGATCAGATTTGTAAGCAAAAGTGTTTAACAGAATGAAGAATTGGAATAATCTGGGTATCTTTTGGTTGATAATCACAAGCACCAAGCTTATTAAAAAGATAGTTTATTCCATATGTGGAAAGCAATGAGACAACGATTCAGCGACCTCATGTGAAATTACATGAAAACCTACATTTGGTCCTGTACACAGCCAAATATAAACTCCACAGTACTCGGAGGTTTCATATTGATCATTCAAAATGCGTATACATTTTATATATATACGTTGATAGACAGTTAAGAAACAGATAGACAGTTAAGAGTGGTTAAACGAACTGCGGATAACT
Source organism: Picea engelmannii (assembly GCA_009831015.1). Lineage (NCBI taxonomy): Eukaryota > Viridiplantae > Streptophyta > Pinopsida > Pinales > Pinaceae > Picea > Picea engelmannii. The sequence goes on from ML788261.1 coordinate 343,183, forward strand.
GTCGGAGGATAAACAAACTGTAACTATCGAAGGATTAGTTAATATTCCCCTCCTAATCCAAAGGGACATTTGTCATCCCAAGCATCATTCAAAAAATTTCAAATTTCTCTCTACCCATGCTCCAGGTGGATATCAGTGGCCACCCACCTTTTCCAACTGACTCAAAATAGTTTTCTGGCAATTTACTATTTTTAGCAGTTTTTTGGGGTCCTGAACTTCCAGGGCCATTTTGAGGCCCTAAACGATGTTTTTTTGGGTATGTTGCTCTCGCAAAATAGCATCTAGTATGTTATTTTGTTTCGAGCATTGTAGGCCTCAGATAGATCTTTCCAACGAGCTATCATGCACCCTAAACGGAGATCGTATGAAAACGTTACGACCCCGAGAAGTTGATGTACTAGCTTACCCAAACGGGGCCCACATGACTTTTGGTACTTCATCTCCTAGGGTTAGGTTTTTGGATGTCTAGGAATTTTGGCATTCCCGTTTATTGTAAAAAGGCCTTCAGAGCCTCAATGTAATCATCTTCATGCAAATGCGAGTAGCCGTCACATCTCTTCTTAGAGATAAGCTGCCACCATTCTAGCGAGTCTTTCACTCTGTATTTTTACAGTCTCTATACATTTGTTTGATTAATAGAAATCGTGTATTACTGTATATCTGTGTTTATGGTTGCATCTCTAATACATTTCTGTTATATTATTAAATATCTGCAATATCTCGGTGCATTTCTTTATTATATCTCCACTCTCATTTTGTGCCGAAAATAATCTAGATCAGTGGTATCAGAGCAGGCTGCTCTTGATCATTTTTTTCAGTGCATGTCCCCGACGAGGTCCGAGTATAGCAAGTTGGGTCTCGAGCTTGTCTCTCTTGAAGACAATCGCTCTCACACACCCAATAAACCCTTAATGGTGGAAGAAAAGAAAATCGACGGAGCAGATGATCTTATCAATATGTTGCTTGAGCAAGCTCTCACGTGACAGAGGGGTGAAATGATGGAGAATTTTTCCCACATCCTTAAACGCCTGCCGATAACATCAGGTGCATCTTCATGAAGTGGCCACTTTGGAGGCACCTCGTCTTTCAAGGTACAAGTTAATTTTGATATTCCTGTATTTGAAGGACAGATAGATGCAGAAGCCATAGAAAAATGGTTAACTCTGCTAGAAGGTTATTTCTCTGTTCACATTTTTTTTGACAAAGAAAAGATCACCTTCGCACTCCTTAAAGCTCTCCCTCATGTCAAACATTGATGGGAAACTTACTGGGAGAAAAGTTCCACAGAAGAGTCTGGAATATATGGGGTCGATCCCACTTGGGATTTTTTTGTGGATGCGGTAAAAGAACAGTATTACCCTGTTGGCAACTATGAGGACCAGTACATGAGATGGACCACACTGCAAAAAGAGAGGTACCAAGCAGTTTTGGAGTTCACCAATACCTTCCATACCTTTCACACCAAGCTAGGTATCAAAGACTCCGAGCAACATTTGGTTCTGAAATACCGTGGGGCTCTACATAGATACATCCAAACTAAAATGGATTTTCTGGACATCTCATCACTCGGTGCTGCCTATCGATATGCTGTTAAAATCGAGCAGAAATTTAAGCACCAGAACAAACGGGAGTTCGGGTCTGCAAATCCACAACAACCAAAGTATGACAAAGACATACCTAACAAACAATCTCCCAAAAACTAGTCCAAGCCACAAGAAAAGAATAGTCACGGGAAGACAAAGAAGGACACCAAAAAATGGTGCGATTTCGACAAAAGCCCCTGGCACAACACCGATGAATGTCGCTCAAAACAGTCATTGGTAGCCGAGATCAAAGACAAGGAGCCAAACCCTGATTCTGAAAATAATGGGAAAAGATAGATCATCGATGTAGACCACACTGCTATTGTCGCGACCGCAACAATTCAACCAGAAGAACCAATAGATCCCAAAGAGGGGGAGCGCCTTTTTCATTCATAGATGTGGGTGACGGGGACCCCGCTGCATTTTATTGTTGATAGCAGAAGTCAGAAGAACCTCATCTCAGTAGAGGTCGTCAAACAGTTGGGATTGTCGACAACACCACACCTGCAGCCATACAACATTGGGTGGCTTCACCAAGGACGAGATCTTCATGTTAGCCAGCAATGTCGATTGTCATATGGCATCCATCCCTTCAAGGACGAGGTATTATGCGATGTTTCCCCACTGGATGTCTGTGATGTTCTCTTGGGCCAACCATATATGTGGAAGCGCCATGCTATTTATGAGTCTCGACCCCGTAGTGTCATTGTTACTTTAGGGGGCCATCTCTACAGAATACCAGAGGTAGTTCCAACTATTGTTTCACCTAAAAAGTGTTGCAAGGTAGTATCTCATACTGCAAAATTCAGCTTCTTCACAATCTGTTCAAAAGGGGAACAGAAGGACATTGCAACCACTACAGTCTCGCCGCCTGCACCTTCTATCCAACAAAAGCAGGTCGACAAGGTTGCAACAAAGCACAAAGATTCCTTCTGCACACCTTCCTCTCATGTAGCTTGACTTGTTGAATAACCTCAACTTCAACAGGTTCATGACAGACTTCCACAAACTAAGTAGCGTGACGTCTCCAGCAATACAAGAAACTCACCCAGATGCAGATCCAACAAGCGCTTTTCCCTCTCCCCCGAGAACTCAACGCAATGGAGACCATTGCTTCATAAGGAGGGAGGATTGATCCAGGTGGATATCGGTGGCCACCCACCTTTTTCGACTGGCTCAAAACAGTTTTCTGGCAATTTTGGCAATTTACTATTTTTAGCAGTTTTTTCGGGTCCTGAACTTTCGGGGCCATTTTGAGGCCCTAAACGATGTTTTTTTGGGTATGTTGCTCTCGCTAAATAGCATCTACTATGCTATTTTTTCTCAAGCATTGTAGGCCTTAGATAGATCTTTCAAACGAGCTATCATGCACCATAAACGGAGATCGTATGCAAAAGTTACGACCCCAGGAAGTTGATGTACTAACTTACCCAAACGGGGCCCACACGACTTTTGGTGCTTCATCTCCTACGGTTAGGTTTTTGGATGTCTAGGACTTTTGGTATTCTCGTTTATTGTAAAAAGGCCTTCAGAGCCTCATTGTAATCATCTTCTTGCGAATGTGAGTAGCCGTCACATCTCTTCTTAGAGATAAGTTGCCACCATTCTAGCGAGTCTTTCACTCTGTATTTTTATAGTCTCTGTACATTTCTTTGATTAATAGAAATCGTGTATTACTGTATATCTGTGTTTATGGTTGCATCTCTAATACATTTCTATTATATTATTAAATATCTGCAATATCTCGGTGCATTTCTTTATTATATCTCCGCTCTCATTTCATGCCGAAAATAATCCGGATCAACCCAAAGCTTTAGTAAAGATGTCCACAATTTGCTCTAAAGTGTAATAGTGATTGAGATGAATGGTTTTGGTCGATCGTGGAATTTAGGATTTTTGACCAATTGTATTGCAGAAGTATTTTCAACAAAGAGAGGCGTTGAAATCATCTGTTTCTCCTGCAAGTCTTCAAGAATTTTCCGAAGCCAAATGATTTCTTTTGTGGCTTGAGCTGCTGCAACGTATGTGGCTTCAACTGTAGAATCAGCAAGAACTGATTTATTTTGTGATCTCCAAGCGATGGTTGTTGATCCAAGATTCATCAAATAACCCGAAGTAGACACCCCATGCTCTTTATCTCCGTCAAAATCAGAATCTGAATAACCAATGAGATGGAAGTCTGAAACTTTAGAATATTTAATGCCATATGATTGAGTGCTTTTTAAATATTTGAGCACTCGTTTTGTTGTTGTCCAATGACCTTCACAGGGTTGATGCATAAACCTGGAAAGTATTCCTACAACAAAACTTATGTCAGGATGAGTAGTAGTAAGATAAATTAAAATTCCAACAAGCTGTTTGTACTTTGTTGGATCTTCAAATGCACTACCTTCATTTGACGTAAGCTTTAGATTCTGCTCCATTGGAGTAGAAACAAGATTACAATCCTTCATCTCAAATTTGCTCAATAGTTCTCCAATATATTTCTTCAGAGAAATAAAAATGTGCTTCGGTTTTTGATCTACTACGATCCCTAGATAATAATGTAGTAATCCCAAATCTGTCATATCAAAAACTTTTTGCAACTCCTTTTTAATAGATGCTATATAATCATCATTATTTCCTGTGATAAGCAAATCATCTACATACACAACTAGATATACAACCAATCTTCCAACTTTCTTAACAAGTAAAGTTGCATCATCTAGATTGAAATGCTTATAACTCAACTTGAGAAGATGTTCAATTAACTTTTCATACCAAGTACGAGGTGCTTGTTTTAAACCATACAATGATTTTATCAATTTGCATACTTTATGATCTTTTCCTTTAATAGAAAAACCCTCTAGCTGCAACATATAAACATCTTCTTTTAAATATACATTTAAGAAAGAAGTTTTTACATCCATGTGATGTATTTTCCATCCTTTTTGAGCTAGAAGAGAAAATAAGGTTCTAATAGTGCCCCATTTCGTTGTGGGAGAAAATGTTTCTATATAATCAATACCTTATTTTTGTGCATACCCCTTTGCTACAAGTCTTGCTTTGTTCTTATCAAGAGAACCATCAGCTTTATATTTAGTTTTATAAATCCACTTACTACCAATTGGTTTGATGCCAATAGGAGGATCCACCAACTTCCAAGTGCCATTTTTAATAAGGGCATCATACTCTTTTTTCATTGCATCTTTCCATTCATTACAACTAGTGGCTTCTTCAAAAGTAGTAGGTTCACTAACAACAGAAAAGTTTAACTCAAATTCACCATACCTTTTTGGCATTATCTTGGTTCGTGTTGATCTGCGTACTGATTGTTGCAATGTTTGCTTAGTTTCAAGAGTGTTTGAAATAGGTTCTTCAGGACCATTATTATCCTCCAATTTTTCATCAGTAGGAACATTATTATGAACATTATTATCAACCAATTGTTCTTCTACATAAACATTATTATCATTAAAAACATTGCTATCAATTAATTTTTCTTCAATCTTTGATGTGGTCTCATTCTTTGGTGTTGTTGAAGGAAAATCCATAGACTGGTCTAGAATATGAATCCCCCCTTCAGGATGTGGGATATCATTATCCCATTCATAATAAAACTTCTTTGAAGAGAATCTATCCAAATGATTGAGTTGCCTATCAATAGTAGAAGCATCTTTAGCAAATTCGAGAAAAACAACATCTCTTGAAACACCAAATTTCTTGTTTTCCTCATCATACAATCGATAAGCTCTAGAGGTATTAGAATACCCCAAGAAAAGAAATTTGCGACTTCTTTCACCCAATTTGTCTTGTTGTTGTTTAGGAATTAAAGCATAACATGGAGAACCAAAAACTCTGAAATGTTGAACAACAAGAAGACGATTATACCACAATTCATAAGGGGACTTATTATTGATGGTAGTAGAAGGACAACGATTGCGAATATAAATGACACAAAGTACCGCTTCTCCCCAAAACATCAACCTGACATTCTGAAAAAACATCATTGACTTTACCATATTAAGCAAAGTTATGTTCATGCGCTCTGCTACATCATTCTGTTGTGGAGTATAAGGAATGGTGGTCTGATGTTTAATACCATTATCTTGTAAGTACTTTTCAAATTCATTAGAGGTGTATTCACCACCATTATCTGATCGTAGAGTGCCAATATTAAGTTGAGTTTCATTTGTAATCCATAAATGAAAATTCTTAAAAGTTGCAAAAACCTGAGATTTCTCTTTCAACAAATAAACCCAACACATCCTGGTGTAGTCATCAATAAAAGTCAATAGATATTTATTACCATTTGCAAATTGAACGGGAATGGGCCCACATAACTCAGAATGTATGAGACCTAACTTCCTGGAAGCTTGGAAAGTAGATCCATAAAAAGGTTGTTTACAATGCTTGCCTAAAATACAAGCGTTACATGGAGAAATCTTTCTTGGAATAGTAGGAATCCCTTGAATACCTTGTTGTTTCATAATTCAGATACTATCATAATTAATATGACCAAAACGAGCATGCCACAGTAAGCTAGAAGACAAAGTATCACTATGTTGAGCCAAAAGATCTTAATTAGATTGAAAAGAGGATGTCCCTTTAAGTTTTAAAAGTTTGTCTTCTTCAACACCACTCATAACAATCACCTGATCAGATGCTTTTCTTATTTCAATTATACCATCAAACATATGTATAGAATTACCTTGTTTCCTGATATGTATGAGAGACATCATATTTCTTTTTAATTGAGGAATATAAAGAGCATCATGCAAAATATAATCAACAAGTCCTGGTAGGCGAAGTCGAATAGATCCAATCCCTGAAGGCTTTAACTCGGATTTATCAACAAAATAAATTATTCCATCAATGTGATTACTGAATGTCTCAAAAAAATCTCTTCTGAAGGTCATATGGAAAGTGGCTCTAGTATCTGAAATCTAAGTGTCTTCCCAAGAAGAAAAAGAAGTGCTAAAAACCTCATTTATACTAAGATTACAATGTGCAACAATATAGTTGGCAGATTCAGGTGGTTTTCCTTTGCTCGGAGGTTGTTTCTCTTTCTTCTCACTAATCCTATCCTAAGGAGTGGGACAATGAGAAGAGGTATGCCCCAGTTTACCACACCTATAACACTTAAGAGATTGCTTATCATTCTGAAAATATTTTTGTTGTCTATCATCTTTTTGTATGTCTCCTTGATGATAATGGCCCCCCTTGCCTCTAAATGGTCTCCTACCACGACCTCTATTATTATTATCAAATCTAGCAGAATCTCCTCTTGGTTTCTGCTCTTTCTGTGCAAGACACAAAGTCTCAACTGTGGAAGCGGAAAAAGATTCCTTCTTCCCAAAATCTTTCTCTCTTTCAACAATTTTTTCTACAAGTTTATCAAAAGTCATGGCTTTCATCTATCCACTAGCTTGAAGAGACTCTAAGTAGTGTGAATAGGTAGGATATAGGGCTTTAATAATTGTTCTGAGTTGTAAATCAACTTTGACACCAGTTGAGTCAATATCATGAAAAAAATCTTTAATTTCGGATTATTATCTTTCAGTTCTAGATTAAACAACGTCATCAACAATTGCATAATTTCCAGCTCTAAATGGGAGTCATAAAGATCTTTTAATTTCTCTAATGCTTTAAAAGCTGTGGTGCTAGAAAAAATATGTCTTCTTACCTCTTCAGTGATTGAGGAAGAAATTAAAGCATGTGTCTTTTTATCTTTACTCTTTCAAATTACAAGTTGTCTGGCATCTGTAGGTTGCTCTGGGTCATTATCATCCTTGCTTTCACAAATTTCCTCCCATAAATCATTAAAAATAAGAGTATTTTTTATTTTTCGAAACCATTCTTGGTAATTTTCTTATCCGGAGAGCACTACTCCCACAATTGATACTAATGAATGCATTGCAAACTAATCTCTATAAATAAAACTCCACCTGCACAAGAAAAAGAAAATAAAATCTCACAACACCTTCTTCGACCTCGGCTGCTCTGTAGGCTGCTCACAACTGCTCCCAAGCCCAGTGACTGGACGCTGGAGGGATTTTGGGCACTTGTTGTCCTTTCATTGTAACTACACTGCAGTTACACAGTCACAGGTGGCTCCTCTCGAATATGGAGCTCATGCAGGCACTACACAGTCACAGGTGGCTCCTCTCGAATCTGGAGCTCACGCAAGCACAAAATAGCATGGAGTTTTAAACAAAAACATGGTTTAAAAAAATGTGGCTCTGATACCACTGTACACAGCCAAATATAAACTCCACAGTACTCGAAGGTTTCATATTAATCATTCAAAATGCGGATAAATTATATATATATATACGCTGATAGACAGTTAAGCAATGGATAGACAATTAAGAGCGGTTAAACGAACTGCGGATAACTGCCAGATGATAAACAAACTGTAACTATCGGAGGATTAGTTAACAGGTCCAACCTAACAAATTTGATAAATGAACATTGCCAATGTAAAGTTTGTGGGAGTGGTTGTGGTTGTCCACCACTCCTTAGATGCCTTGTGCATTCAGTATGTATAAATCTTTCACCTCTACTGATGGCTCTCCCCATTATTTCTGAAGTTACATAAAAGCAATTATTAAATTATGAAAGTGTGTAAAAATTTTACAATAAATTTCAGTTATATTAACAAATTAGAAAATTCAATTATAAATTTTGAAATTTAATAAAATAAAATACAAATAAAAAATAAAAACAAAACTTTAGAAAATTCAATTATAAATTTTTAAAATTTAATAAAATAATTTTTTTAATTTAAATAAAAAAATAAAAACAAAACTTTTGGATTACTAACAAAACATGGGTAAATTAATATAAAGTCAAATATTATTGATGACCAAGCCAAAACTATATACTTCGGAATTAATATAAAGTCAAAAGTTATTGATGACCAAGTGAAAACTATATACTTCATGGTAGAGGGATGGACTAATAAATAATATTTGATAAGGGGTATTTTCGTGGATAGATTACAGGGTGCATGACTTTATTTTTTTAAAGAGAAATCTCATTTTAGGTTTATATATGAACCTTAAATGGCTAGTAAAGAAATGATTAGGAGGGGAGAAAGGGAAAAAGAGACGAGGAAGAATGAAACAAGTTGCAGGATAATTAGGAAGAAGAAAATATAGAAGGATAAGACACCATATATTAGAAATTAGAGTTCTTTTAAAAAATCTTGTGAAAAAATATTTTTTCAAGTTTTTTTTTAGCTTGTAAGAGTTCATTTAAGACTTAGATGAGAGGGTATAATTTTATTTATGAATTTGAAAATCTGAATGTAAATTTAGTTTTATGAGGAAAAAATACAAATATATTTTGAAGTTTCTATTCATTTATTGTGTGCAAGGAGCTTGTGTTTGTGTAACTAGAATCGAGGTTGTTTAGGCATTAACACAGTTAGTCCCAACACGGGTATGAGTTTGTATTGTTGTTGTTTCTTTAAGGTTTGATTTTCTAGTTGCAACTTTGATTCTGTGTTTTTTTATTTTAAATACACTCATGTATGCATCACTTTATGATGTTCTTATGGTTAGTTTTTATTTAGGCTTTGTTGGTGGTTTCATCTAATCCTTCTCTTGTGATCTCAACAACAAGGATTTGTTGCTATGGTATCTAGTGTCAACAAGAGTGACATGTCATGTCATCAATTTTTGAGATATACAAACTTTGTGTTTTTATAAAATATGAGTCATCCACATATGGATATTGATAATCCATAGATTAAGCCTCTTAGTGGTATTTGTTAAGAGTGTGTATTAGAGAAACACCATAAAAAATCCTTTCCTAAGGACAAAGCAAGGGTGACCTTATCAATATCTTGAGTTAGTTTATAGTGATATTGGTAGATCTATGACCACTCATTCTCTTGGGGGAGATAATTACTTAACTTCATTGAGGATTTTTTCATCTTCTTTTAGATATACATCATTCAATTCAAGAATATAGTTCTTGGTAAATCCAAGGAATTCATGTCATTAGTGGAAAATGAAAGAAAAAAAAAATTAGTGTATCACAGTTGATGGTAGAGGATATGATAGATTTCAAAACATTTCTTGTGACATCTCTTGGTAGGGGAGGGACTATTCCCTACACCCTCATAGAAAAATGGATTAGATAAACATAAGAATATATTTATTATGGAAATGGTTTGATGGAGTTGGTATACACTGCACATCATCAATTGAACAGATACTCCTATTGTTCAAGGTATGACTCAATATGAGAAATAACACTTCTTTAATATTAATGAAGTATGTGATGTAACATCTTTCTTTTGTGACCCCTTATCAGAATAAGAGAGATGTTGAGAATAGTGGTCTAATCTTCACTTTTCACAGTGAACAACTTTATATTGTAAGTATTATTGTAATATTACATGGCTAAGACCAATCTTATATATGTAGGCTCAAAAGTCTTATTGGAAAAAACATCCACTCTTCACTAGTGTATAAATACACCCAAATCTCATTTATATTCTCGCCCATTCTCATTCTTAATAAATTGATTTCTCTAAAAGCACCTATCTACTCTTGCACTTTCTTGTTTTTGTGTTTCTCTCTTTTCAGCTCAGCTCAATCTATTTCTTGGTTATTTTTCTCTTTATGGAGTCGTGGGGTTGTGTTGAGCTATTTTTATTGATTTATCTTTCAGCATAGAGTTGTTCGAATCTAATTATGTTCATCTATATTTCGCCTTTTCCTAAATCTGATATATTTTCTCTTATGTCAAAATTAGGGAATCCTTTCCATTCTCTGTATCTCAATTGAATCTCAACTAATATAACAAAGCATTCTTTATGAAACATCGCAAGTTACAATACGATTTTGATATTTTTGATCACGTCTGTTGGTTTTCCTATATTAGTGACAAATAGAGATGATTTTTTAACTGCAAGTAGTGCAAATGCATTTAACTTAAACTACCTAATGTCTAGGGTTTGAGGCTCTCCTTATCGTTGGAACCCACCTTGCCTTGGGTAACGATGGTCAATGTGTGCAGTTAGAACTTTTTGAATCTTGAGACTGCAATTTGTTTAAATGTCATTACCGATATTCCATACCAGAAAACATTAAACCCTAACATGAACCTGCTACTAGAACCAAGGCGACCAAAACATTGAAGCAGATTCGACGGTTATAGAAGTGAACCAGAAAGGCCCACTAATTCATTTATTCCCTACTTCAACGCAACAGTAAAACGAAAAATCTCTGCACTGCACTCATATATATCTATATATATATATATATAATCAAACCTATAAAAATCCTCTATATATGTATATATAGGAAATAAATCCTAAAAAATAAGGAGAGTTGTAATTTTGAAAACCTGTAAAAATAAGGAGAGTTGTAATTTTGAAGATTAACGAGAAAAATTTCATAGTGGGCAAAATGAAACTTTCCCCGCATACAATGCGATACCCATTTTCACCAACTTCCATTAAAATTTTGCCAAATCCATTGATCCATAGCTAAAACCACGTGAAGAGTACATTTCTCACATGTGAGAGATTTGAACAGAAATGAAAAGCCTGCGTGTTATTTTAGGAAACATGAATGCAGATGTATACGCTTAATATACATATTCTACCTTTTAATAATCACACGTTTAATAGAATACCACGCAAGTTTTTCCTTTCCGATAAAACCATTTTTCCTTTCCGATAAAACCATGTTTCTCCATAAGAAAAAAATATATATATATATTTAGATGATCATAAATTGCTCTTATTATGCCAGAAAGACTTATACCTATTGACAATGGGCACAATTAATGATCTTTTAACCTTATTTAACCTTAAACCCTAATCTGATGACTATGCATTGAAGATGCTGGCATATTCTTAGTCGTCCTCCAAAATCAATGAGTCTGATTTATTGTTCATAACTTTCTTGCATTTATCAAGGCATCCGTTAACATGTTTACTTTTTAACATTTACCTAATCACATTAAAAAGTTACTGCAAGGATATGTAATTGCCACGTTCTGCTTCTGACCTTCTAATGCCCAAACGTTTCATATTACCACAGGTGTGACCTAGCTGCCTTCTTTTTTAACGGGTAGTGACCACGTTCGTTTTTATGAAGGTGAAGCGCGTTGGTGTAGTATGAAGGTGAAGAGCGTAAGCGTAAGCTCCTTTTTGTATCGAGGGAGCCTGTTTCCACGAATCTCTTTGGCTTGAAAATTTCGGCGTCCTCCCCCCATGACTTCGGGTTCCTTCTAATTGCCCATGACTTCGGGTTCCTTCTAATTGCCCACACGTTAATCATAAGGCGAGTGACCCTGGGGATTTCATAGCCCAACACATTTCATTTCTCCAAAGATCGGTGGGGAAGAGCAACCGGTGCGGTGCGTGGAGTTTAATTTTCCAGGAGGCGATCTCCTTAGTGTGGCAATTACGAGCGATTCAACAACGATCACAAGCAGAGCTACGTTTTCAATATGCATCCAAAGCAACCCTACAAGATTCCCCCGAGGCGATCTCCTTCCTTTCAGATTACGAGCGAGCGATTCAACAACGATGGTGAAGAAGAAATGCAGAGCTATGTTTTCAATATGCAGCCCACGAAAACCAGACTTGAGATTTTAAATAACAGCGATGACGAAGAAAAAACACAGGGGCTTTCTAACTCTTATTACGAGTTCATCACTTTTTAGCCTATTGACAATGGGCACAATTAATGATCTCTTAACCTTATTTAACCTTAAACCCTAATCTGATGGCTATGCATTGAAGATGCTGGCATATTCCTAGTCGTCCTCCAAAATCAATGAGTCTGATTTATTGTTCATAACTTTCTTGCATTTATCGAGGCATCCGATAACATGTTTACTTTTTAACATTTACCTAATCACATTTAAGGATATGTAATTGACACATTTTGCTTCCGGCCTTCTAATGCCCAAGCGTTTCATATTACCATAAGTGTGACCTAGCCGCCTTCTTTTTTAAGGGTAGTGGCCACGTTTTTATGTTTTTATGAAGGTGAAGCACGTCCGTGTAGTATGAAGGTGAAGAGCGTAGGCGTAAGCTCTTTTGTATCGAGGGAGCCTGTTTCCACGAATCTCTTTGGCTTGAAAATTTCGGCGTCCTCCCCCCATGACTTCGGGTTCCTTCTAATTGCCCACACGTTAATCATAAGGCGAGTGACCCTGGAGATTTCATAGCCCAACACATTTCATTTCTCCAAAGATCGGTGGGGAAGAGCAATCGGTGCGGGTGCGTGGAGTTTAATTTTCTAGGAGGCGATCTCCTTAGTGTGGCGATTACGTGCGATTCAACAACGATCACAAGCAGAGCTACGTTTTCAATATGCAGCCAAAGCAACCCTACAAGATTCCCCGAGGCGATCTCCTTCCTTTGAGATTACGAGCGAGCGATTCAACAACGATGGCGAAGAAGAACTGCAGAGCTATGTTTTCAATATGCAGCCCACGAAAACCAGACCTGAGATTTTAAATAACAGCGATGACGAAGAAAAAACACAGGGGCTTTCTAACTCTTATTACGAGCTCATCACTTTTTATGTATTAACCACATTTATGTATTAATCAAATCACTTTTGCTTTACAAAACTAATGTCGCTTTTTACATAAAGTATTAATGTTTTTATACAGTTATAAATGTGGTTGTTTTGTTGTACCAGAGTGTTTTTGTTATAAAGTGATTGTTTTGTTGAATCAACGTCCTCCCCCCACTTTTTACATGAATACTGCCCTGGCGCCGAAAGCGTGGACATTCTTTACAATTTTAGACTGTCCAGTAAATACCACTTTACAATGCGGAAGCGTCCACAAATTCTAAAGTAAAATTCATATTTTACATTGATAAGTAAAATTCATATTTTACATTGATAATATTATTATTATTTTTACAATTTTTAGTAAAAATGATTATTAGTACTAGCACAGTCATATAGCACAGTCATATATAATTTATGACTGATAAAGGCCGAAAGACTATCGCGGCATCCAACTCTCTCTGTAAGTTATGGAAATGGCAGCGAAATGATCAGAATTTTTCTGCCATTTCCATAGAATCCATTTCCATAGAATGATCATTTCGCTACTATTTTCATAGCTTACAGAAAAGGTTGGATGCCGCGTATTCAATGCAATTAATCTGAAACCTGGGCAGACGCAAGAGAGAAATTATATAGTCTTTCGGCCTTTATCAGTCATAAATTATATATGACTGTGCTAATTTATGTCATTTATGTTCCAATGTGATGATGGACAATTCGATTTCTGAGTCGGAATCTATATAAAGCGTATGCATCGATTATTATTAAGAGAGAGCATTCCATTATCTTCTCCTCCTTAATATAAAAGTAAATATCACACATTCACAATTATAAATACTGGCAACATGTTTAGTGGTGACCCTTCATAAATATTTAATGGTAAATTTGTGAATATTGTGTATGTTAAAATATATACCATCGTTTGATAATATTATCGTATTTGAAACGATACATTTCATGTATGAATACCTGAAAATAGAACGCTGTTTATATGTCTGCTGCTGAGTCAATAACGTTCTGACTGAATACAAAATCTACATTATAGGTGCAATAGTCATACTTTTTCCAGGAATTATACGTATAGCGATAGGTATAATAGTCATACTGTATATACATTATGTGAGAGGTGGAAGATTTAGTGGTGGGGGACCTTAAGGAGCCAATTGCAGGAGAACAAGAGGCAGAGTGCCAACATCATAAACATCACGACAATTGCAATTCTTTTTGTAACCCACAACCTGTTGGCGACAAGAGAATTGCGAAGTGGCCGTCCGGCTCTCTTAAGTCTGAAACCTTGAAAAAATATAACCACGAGAGCAACGATGAGTGCTATGGAGACCACCGCTGAGAGAACGACTGTATTTTTCCTTTCCACAGAAGAGACGGTATGTCCATTCATAGAAGAGACGGCAGTGAGAATCGCTCCATAACCGACGGCGAAAAGAGTTGATATGCTTTCTATATGACCTAAATCATTGCCATGGTCTGCATTTGACTCAATACCAGTATGATCTACAGCCTCTGGATGTGAAATCTCTCCATTCTCGTCGGGAACAATATCCCCCAAACGATTTGACTCAATAACAGTATGAGCTGCAGCTTCTGGATGTGAAATCTCTCCATTGTCGTAGGGAACAACGTGCCCCAAAGGCAGTGAATTATTATCGTTAATTTCCATTTGCTGCAGTTGTCGGTCAGCCATCTCAATAACAGCATGTGCAGTGTCAGCATGTGCAGTGTCTGGATCTAACTCTGAAATTTGTCCATTCATGTCGGATATGTTAAAACAAAGATTAATTAACATATAATGTTCATTAGTATGGCGGTGAGAAGATATCTAGAAGCAGAATTAAATGTGGTAATTGGCAAAGACGGCGTACTGCAGAAAATATCAATAAACTTCCAGAAATGGCCAGAGTCAGGCTTAGAGACAGACCTGCAGCATGTAATTTTTCTATAAATTCATATCAATCTAACCTATTGAGCGTTGTCTCAGTTTCAATTGAGCTGTGTATACGTTTCCCTTCTCTATAATTTATCTGTGTTGTTAATAACAATGTTATGTTCTTCCTGCTCTCTTCATGGTATCAGAGCAGCGCTGATACTGGGTTGTCCGCTGAAATAAGTCTTGTTCCTCCTACTATTCCTTTTCCTGAAGATTGAATTGTGTTTTCTTGAAGTACTGCGTGCTGGAGGTGTTGTCAAATTTGTTGTCTGCTGCCAGATTCAGAGGAAAGCTGTCAAATTTGCTGTCTGCTGCCAGATTCAGAGAAAAGCTCCGGATTTACTTGTGAAGGAGGCCGTGTTGGTGAAGGAGAAGCTCTGGATTTACTGGTGAAGGAGGCTGCGTTGGTAAAGGAAAAGGAGTGAAGGAGGCTGCGTTGGTAAAGGAAGGAGACTGCGTTGGGATGAGGAAGCCGCCACAAGGAGGGTGAGCTCTATTTTTAGAAAATAAAAAATTTTAATGAAGTTTTTTTAGGGTTTAACCATTCTGTTCTGAAGTTCTAGGAGTCTTTTTTTTTTTAATAATAAAAAGGAAATTTAAAAGAGCAGGAAGATATATTTTTCAGTGTTATTTTGGTGCTATTGTGTGAAGGAAAGGATAATTTCTGTGTGTGGGATATTATGTGAAAAAGGGATAATTTTTGTGTGGGAGTATTTTTTCATTGGTAAAATGGCCATTAACATGGGTATAATTCCATTATACTTACAATAATGATCAAACTTTTTGTTTACATATTCTTTTTCATTATCGATCCTTGGAAATCTTAACTTTAAATTCTTTGAACAAAGTGGAAAGTCTATTAAGATTTTAAGGATTGATAATGGAAAAAAATATGTAAACAAAGAGTTTGATCATTATTGTAAGTATAATGGAATTAAAAGAGAACATACAATGCCTTATACACCTCAACAAAATGGGGTAGCTGAAAGGAAGAATAGGACTTTTATGGAGATGGCTAGGTGTATTGACGCAAACCGCTCCCTCTGCCTCGACAGAGACCTCTGCGCTGACCTCCCGGTCTTAAGGATCATTCAAAGTTCACTCTTGAGTCGGAGTGGCTCCTTCGATTCTTCCACTGGAATCCCCTTCAGATAATTTGCCCACAGATCCTTTCTACTCCTCGCGGCTTTTAGGCTCGGTCATTGTTCTCTTTACGACAAAAGAATAGAAATCGGGGTTCGGGGTTCTCAAACTCCCGATGTCATGACCCTTTGGTTCCCGATCTTCCGATCTCCGTTTTCCCGATATACTATAATCTCTGATCAACCTCTGGGCTAGGCTCGTGGTCCACACGAGCTCTCTTCACATGACCTCCGTCTTATCACTTTTCGAGGTTTCGTGACTTCAAAGGCCGAAGTGCTTTGGCCTTCCATTTTCTCGATCTCATGAATGTCGATTCCCCGATATGACTTTTCTTTCGAGACTTTATCCGAAAGTTGAGGTTGTTACCACGTGTCCTCGAAAATGGACGGTCCTTTTCACTTCGGGGTTTTCACCGTGAAAATTCCCGATGCTTCGTTAAGATGAGGTGACGTTAGCAGCGTCCCACACGGAGCTCTCCTCTTTTCGAAAAATCGGGCTTTGCGATTCCAAGTTGCAAATTCTCCTTGTCTCCCTGACTCACGAAATGTCGATCCCCGACTTCCCTCGGATTTCTGACATGCGTCCCAAGTGGATGGACAGTTAAGATCAACCCTCGGGTTTCGCCAATTATATAAACCCCAACGACTTACCTATGTAAGTCCTGATGACCAAAATGTCAATGGGGCTTCCGATCTCGTCCATGTGTCCCAACTGATGGACGGCCCGATCGTTTACGGGATTTCCAACATGGATTTTTCCGATCTCTTGCTTGTAGAACTCCCATTTTCGCGAATGTTGAAATCTCGATGGCCACACCTCGAGTCGGAACTTTCCTCCTCTCGTTCACGAAGCTTAAACTCTATGCAACTCCTAGTCAATCCAACGACTGACGGGTGTCTGTGTGACGATCCAACAGTCCACAATCTCCTGAGCTTGAACTCTGAACGTAGTTGTAACCTTCTTGCTTCTCTTGGCAGATCTGACGACTGACGGGATTTCGCTAATTCTCCCCACAGATTCCTGACCGTCGATTTCTTTCCTTTGATGATTTCTACGAAGGAAACCAAGGACTCTTCCCTGGACTTATCCGCTTGCGCTACAAACTTTTGATGCCCCTCAATGTTTTCAAAGGCTTTACTCCTCCTGAGCTTCTCACAAATTCGAGCCTCAAAGAGGATCTTTGCACGCACTCCTTGCAGCAACTCTCAAACACTTCCAAGTGATGAATACCTTCAACTCTGTGCACTTCTGCAGCAGCAATCCCTCACACCTTACTTAGATTCGCAACCCTGAGACTTTACCTTGCCTGCGCACTCCTTGCACGGCTCCTGTGCCCAACTGCACTTCTCGGGAAATGAGAACAAAAGTAAAACTACCTGAGATTCAAAGACGCAACCCTGAATTCTTGTCGACACACTCCTTGCGGACACTTCCACTGCACTCCTTGCTGGAATTCTTACTCAGATAGAGAAACAATTGAAACTCATTCCCTCTTCCTTTCAGACTTCAACTTAGAACATGAAATCATATACAAAACATATCAAAGCAAATGCATAACAGGAAGCAAACATTCAAGAGCATAACATCAATACACAGAGAACAACACAAACCATGAATTTGAATCAAATCTTTCTATTAATTCAAATGTCTGTACATGAGTATTCTTACACAACTCTCTGCATGCTCTTGCTCTTCCTTCTCCAGAACAATGGTACAATGCACAATGAGGGTGTCTATATCCCGTTTTCCTCTTGCGCTCTCAAACAGTCTAATCTAGAATTAATTTCTATCTACCTGCATTAACTACTTTAAATGCCTCCTACCTACTAAGGACGAGAGTGTATGGCTCAAGGTCCTGATTATATCATACAAGTGTGTCTCTTCTTAAATGATTTCATTTAAGATGGCACAACAATCTAAGGGAATTTCAAAATTTGTGTTGGCGTGTGTCTAACTATCTTTTGCCCCGCACTGGCTCGCATGATGTGGGAGATGCTCTTGCATCATACTCCCTCGCTTGAAAAATTTCATGGGCTCCTAACCATGAGTTCCTGCACGGTCTGACCATGCTTCTGTATCTCTGCTTCATTCTCCCAGCTGGCATCTTCAACTGGATGGTTCCTCCATTTGACCAGATACTCAAAGTATTGCGTTCGCCTGGTCCTCTTGCCAATTCTTTTATCCAGTATGTGTTCCATTTGTGGCTTATCCGCAACTGGCATTTGCTTCGTCCAATGGATTACTGGTTGCTCATCTATAGTCTCTGTTTCCCCAACTCTATATGGGTACAAATCCGAGATATTGAATATCAGAGAAATTACGATCCCATCGGGTAATTCAGTATTGTAAGCATTTGCCCCAGATTTCTTCAAGATCCTACATGGTCCGATTTTCTTCATCTTCAACTTATTATATGTTCCTCTCGGGAACCTTTCTTTCCTCAAGTGTGCCAGAACAAGATCACCAACCTCGAATTGGAGTTGTCTTATGTGTTGGTCTGCCCTGCGTTTATATTCTTGGCTTGAATTTCACAATCGTTCCTTCACCTAGCTGTGAAGTTCCCTCATCACCTCTGTGAAATCTTTTGCACTAGTGCTCCTAATTGTGGTCTTTTCTGAATCCCTTGGTTCAGAAATTCCTCTCGGCTGCATGCCATAAACAATCTGAAATGGACTCTGGCCTGTGCTCTTGTTAACAGAGTCATTATAAACAAACTCTGTCTGTGGTAATATATTGTCCCACTGGCTGTGGTGTTTCATCACCAGGCTTCTTAGCAAGTCTCCCAGACTCATGTTCACCACCTCCATCTGTCCATCCGTCTGAGCATGATAAGCCAAACTAAACAACAAGTTAGTTCCCAGCTTCTTCCATAAGTTCCTCCAAAAATGCCCTATGAATTTGGTGTCTCGATCCAAAACTATACTTCTCGGCAACCCATGAAGTCGAATGACCTCTTTGAAAAATAGGTTCACGATGTGAGTCACGTCACTGGTCTTTTGACATGGAATGAAGTGTGCCATTTTGGAAAACCTATCCACCACCACAAAGATTGAATCACAACCTCTTTTTGTTCTTGGCAACCCCAATACAAAATCCATGCTAATTGCATCCCACGGTCTCTCTGGTATGGGCAATGGTTGGTAAAAACCTGCATTCTGTCTTCTTCCCTTCGAATGTTGGAAAACTCTACATCGGTCCACAAATCTCTTGACATCTGCTCGCATTCCCGGCCAAAAATATGACTCATTTAGCTTTGCAAACATCTTGTCATGACCAAAGTGCCCTGCCAATCCTCCACTGTGTTTCTCTTTCAGCAAGTTCTCCCTCATGGAGAATTTTGGAATACACAGTTGATTACCTCTGAACAACAATCCTTCCTGGATCATGTATTCTATCCACGGGCTTCTGTCCCTCAGAATTGGATTCTTAGCTGCTTCATACGCCTCTTTAAAATCTGGATCATCTCTGTACATGTCCTTGTGGTCATCAAAACCCAACGTTTTGACTCGGAACTCCTGCAGCAACAAACACTTCCTGCTCAAAGCATCAAAAAATTTGTTAGTAGTACCAGAAATATGTTTTATCACAAAAGTGAAATTCTGCATATACTCAACCCATTTGACATGCTTTTTATTCAACTTCTCCTATTGAGTCACAAACTGCAGTGCATGATTATCACTGTACAAGACAAACTCTTTGGGTATCAAGTAATGCCTCCATTTCTTCAATGCCTGGATGATAGCGTAAAATTCCTTATCATAAGTGGAATATTTCAAATTTTCTTCACTCAGCTTCTCATTGAAATATGCTATCGACTTGTCTTCCTAACTCAAGACTACTCTGATTGCAAATCTGCTTGCATTGCATTTCACCTGAAATGTCTTTTGGAAATCCGCAACACCAAATCTGGTTGTTCTGTGATCTTCCTCTTCAATAGATTGAAGCTCTTCTCGGCCTCTTCAGTCGAGTGAAAAGATTTGTGTCTTTTCTTGACGGTGTCCATCATCGCTGTGCTAATTCCACTGAAATTTCTAATGAACTTTTGGTAGAAACTAGCCAATCCGTGAAAACTTCTCACCTCAAATATGTTCTTCGGTGATGGCCAATTTTTGATTACTTCCACCTTATCTGGATCCATCCTCAACTCATTTGCTGAAATAGAAAACCCCAAATAAATGAGCTCTGTCTTCATGAATGAGGATTTCTTCATGTTTATCAACAGCTTCTCCTGCTGTAATTTCTGCATCATTGTAGCCAAATGCTTCAGATGCTCCGCTGTTGTTTTACTGAAAACCAGTATGTCATCCAAATACACAATGACAAATTTTCCGATGAACTCCTTCAGGACTTCATTCATCAACCTCATGAAGGTACTTGGCGCATTTGTTAAGCCAAACGACATGACAATCCATTCATACAAACCCTCGTTAGTCTTGAATGTTGTCTTCCACTCGTCACCTTCTCTCATGCGGATTTGGTGATAACCTCTTTTCAAATCAATCTTTGAAAAATACTTCGCTCCACTCAAGCAATCCATTAGATCATCCATTCTCGGCAATGGAAATCTGTACCTGATGGTTATCTTGTTAATTTCTCTTGAATCAGTACACATTCTCCAACCTCCATCTTTCTTCGGACTGAGTACTATTAGAACAACACATGGACTCAAGCTTTCCCTGACTAATCCTTTGTCCAACAAATCATGGACTTGCCTCTTAACTTCTTCATTCTCCTGTGGTGTCAATATGTACGTGGCTTTGTTTGGCAAACTAGCTCCTGGTATGAGATCAATATGATGACTCACACTTCTGATTGGTGGCAACGAACGAGGTAATTCTTCCACTACAATGTCAGCGAACCCTTCCAGCAGTTCCTGAATATCCTCTGGTAAATCATCCACTCTTGTGCTAGTCAGAACAATTTTCAGTTTCATGACCACAATGAATTATGGTTCCTCCTTCTTCTTAACCTCATTAAGGAGTTCCTTCCCACTCATGAGAAGTACAGTGTTGCCTTCTGTTTTTACCTCCTTATCCTTAATTGGAAGCAACATGTGTGTCCTCCCATTCTTCTCTAGGGTGTATGTGTTCATTCTCCCATCATGAATCACATTTCTGTCATATTTCCATGGTCTACCCAGCAATAGATGACAAACATCCATAGGAATGACATCACATAAGATCTTATCATTATATCCTCCTATTTTGAATTCAACCAAACATGACAGTTACCTGGTGTCCTTTTTGTATCCATGAAACTTTATATGGGCTTGGATGATCAGTTGTTTCCAGCTCCAGCTTTTCTACCATCTCTGTAGATACGAGATTATCCGTGCTACCACTGTCTACAATGACCTTGCATACCCTGTCCTTGGTTTTGCAAGCAGTCCTAAAAAATATGGTCCTTTGGACTGAAATTTCCACCTCTTTCTCTGGTGTCAAAAGGACTTTTCGCATCATCAATGATCTTCCACCTTCAGTGTCTTCCGCCTCCATGTCTCAGCTCTGTGCCTCAGCGATGTGAGCTTCTCCAACGTCCTTCTTTTTATATGGACACTCATAAGACTTGTGCCCATTCTTTCCACATGTGAAGCATGTGATTACTCCACCTCTTCCTCTTCCCCTACCTCTAGTATGAGGAAAAGTGTTACTATCAGCATAATCTCCTCTCTGCTCAGTATGATGTCCTCTCTGTTCAGCATATTTCCCTCACTGTGAGGTTCCACCTCTCTCAGTTCTTTTGTATTTAGGCTCAGACCCGAACTTCCAGTCCTCTTTGGGCTTCTGATACTTATCCCAGGCAACTAATTTACCTCGGGCTTGACTTTTGCCTCAACCTCTTTGATTCTGCTTTCGGCTCAGCTTCTCTTCTGCTTTTAGAGCCATCTGATAAGCATATTCCACCATTCGGATGGTCAACATACTCATCTCATCCTGAATTTCATATCTCAGACCATTCATATACCTAGCCACTTTTTCATCATTGCTTTCATGATGAACTTCCCTGATATTCAACTTGTAAAATTCTTCAGTATATTCCTTTACTGACATTAGCTTCTATCTTAGGTTCTGCATTCTCCTGAACAGAGAAATCTGATAATCCCTGGGAATGAATTTTTCCTTCATCTTTGCAATCATCTTGTCCCAGCTCTTAATTTTTTGCTTGCCTTAGCAACGCCTATCCGCTTGTAGTTCATCCCACCACAAGGCTGCATGTCCTTTTAATCTCGTGACAGCATGCTTGACCTTCTTGTCCTCTTCGACATCTTCATAGTCAAAATATGTGTCTAGAGCTCTAATCCAGTCTAGAAGCTCGTCTACATCCAGATTTCCCTCATAAATTGGAATGTTCATTTTCTCCTTTGCACCCATTCTTGAAACAGCTTTAAGCAAGCGTTCATTGGCTGCATCTTCTACTGTGACTTCTTCGTCTCCATGCCCAACATCATCTTCACTTTCGGACGCACTGATATCTCCTGCATCAGCTGTGTGTTTTTGTCTTATCTTCACGTCCACAAGTCTGGCACGTATGTTATTCAGATCTCTTTCTACTTCTGGATTCTGCACTTGTCTACCCCTTCCTCTAGACTGTTGTAGGAAAATCTCCCTGCGGACAGGTAGATTGCCTCAAAGAGCTAGACCCTAACTCTAAGACAAAAAATGCTTAACGTGGACATTGACTTCCTTTCAAATCCATACAAACTAATACACGAGAAGGAAAACAACAATACCTTTTTATCGATGTTTGTCCCTGCACGCTCCGAATCGAGCTCCAAATTCTCGCTCCTCGCTGAGTCCTGTAGACAAACAAAGTACGACCGCTTCCTACTCTATTGATATTAGCTTGAAAACAGATCTATCTATCAATGATAAGTCCATGTAAAATCAGACACAAACTAGAAATAAACAGGCCAAGCATGTCATATTAATGAGAATAACGCCAACAGTACTTACAATCGTAGATGCGAATGCGACAGCTTCGTCAAGTCCCCTTCATCTAACCCTTGCTCGAAAGATCCACAACCTGGATGGTAGCAACTTCATTGATCACTCTCCTTTGACTGACTGTGTGTTTCCTATGAGATCATAGGTTTCATGCTAGCAATTCTTCCCCCTTTCCACCATCATAGAGTCTTCTTATATAGGTTGAGAGAAGCTTAACCTCTTGAGTTATCTTTAGAACAAGTTGAGGAATTCCCTCCTTGGATCAGGGATCTCTTGATGGAACCAAGAATTCGAATGCAACTACCTTCCAAACTTGAAATATCCTCCCCTTATTCTGCTGAACGGGCCAACTACTGCCTCAGATTAGACAGCGCTCCCTCAAAAGGGGCATCAGAGCGCTATAGCGCTCCCTAGGAGGCTTGAGGGGGGCGCCAACGCTCCAAGGATGGATAGCGCTCCTTCTGAGGGGAAGACAAGCATTATAACACTCCCTGTGACCTTATAGGGGAGTGATAGCACTCCTAAGGCTGATGTAGGGGAGTGATCACCTTCAAAACCTTTGTTTAAGAGCTCTTCTCAGGTGATAAAAGTTCCTTGACTTCAGTTAATCATTTTTCCTCCTCCAATCAAGTGTATGATATGTCTTAAGTGCCTCCTTAGTGTCGTCGTTATGGCAGTATGCTTGAACAACATTTGTGACACTTGTGAACAACTTGCGAGACTTGTGAACAACTTGCGACACTTGTGAATGTTGTAAGGAACATGTGATACTTACGACACTTATCGAAGTGAGCAATATTGAGGTGTAACAAATTGCCCCCCAAAGTATGAAGTTAGAAGATGTGAACTGATAACTGAAATGTTTTGTAGATGCTCAAGCAAGGGTATAGACTCGGAGAACCTGACGGAAGCTACACACAAACATCCAACAAATATCATGACATATTTCAAAACCCAAGGCAGGCATACCTATGCTTGGGTGATCAAGGCTTGCAAGATATGGCCGCCAGAAAATAGACTGCGGATCCATACTTGTATTGATAAGAAGGTATAGCCACTGAAGATACAATGTGGATCTATACTCTGATGACTCGGACTGATCGTAGCCACAAAGAATACACAGTGGATCTATGAGATGACAAGACATAGCCATGACCAATACAAAGTGGATCTATGTAACAGTGTATGTGTCATTTGTCCAATAGAAACTCCTTCGCAACCTAGGCAAAGCATATATCAAAGTGATTACTCAACCCAGGGTCTTCTTATTGATCCCAATGTGGTACGATTCTAACCATGTGAATAGATGTCCTGATGTCGAACATGGCAGAAACCACTTGATTACCGGTCAATGGTGTGAACCGTT
>ML788261.1:380018-390768 GCA_009831015.1 Picea engelmannii
TCTTGCAACTATCTGTTTAATTTTTCATGGTGATAGTGATATATTGTTTCATGCTTTACTGAATATCTTGTAAATCAATTATCATTGCTGTGGTGTGGATAGACAAGTGTTTGGGTATCCCACTTGGGGAAGCATCACTTGTTCCATCCTTAAGTGCTTGAGTGGGTAGATGCCAGTGAAGGCGGTCCAAGTAGAGTAAGTGCTACTTGGGGCATGCTTGGCCCTAGGGTGTAATTTATCTCTCTCTTGTATATCTTGATCTGTTTATATCTTGTATATCTTGATCTGTTTATATCTTGTATATCTCATCTTGTTGTAACATTGTGTAATTTTGTAAGTAATTCTAATATTGTGGGGTTTGGGTAATTTGATTTGATTGTAATACTTGTTGTAACGAACAACCCTTAAACATAGTCGACCCCATTGCCCAACCTTAGGCACTAGTCCTTAGTTGACTTAGGGAAAGGGCTGCCTGACATTTAGACCGAGACTTGCATCTGCATTGCTGCTTTTCATATAGGCTAGTTTTCCCCTTGGCCTATAACAAATTGAAACCAACTCCTAGAACTTGTAATCTAAAATTAACTTAGTAACTTAGGGACAACCCCCCTTGGCTTCCCTAGGAGTAAGCCTAGACGGAAGAAGTTCTTGTCAAGGTGACAGTGTGGGCAAGAACTTAGACATTGTGTCTCCGAGGGCACACTAAGTGAGCAGGACTTAGCTCACGTTTGCAAGTGTGCATAAGGGCGACAACATGATCAAAAACACCAATAACAGCTAAGAGAATTCTACGTTGGCTGGGACAGTGTTGTAGAGCTTCCAAGGCGGACATAGCACACGATGATTGGGCCAAATCTTCTACAATGTTGTAGTTTTGGGCAGCCCGTGAATTAGGATTGAAGGTATATTTCTGGATGGTGCTCTTAGGAGGGTGTAAGATGGAGTCAAACAAAGGTTTCTCAATCTGAAGTGGCCCGGATGGAGGGCTGACACACGGAGGACTAACGGAAGATGGTAACGGGTCCAGTGCGGAACCATTAGTAGTCTTCGGCTTATCAGGTTTAACTGGCGTGTCGTATGTTGCAGAATGAGTGGTTAGATTAACCCCGTTAAACATGTAAATGTGGGCACTTGTCGAGGCTTCATCATGGGGTTGGTTGGAACTACCCCCTACGGTGGGGGTTTGAGCAACCAAAGATTGCTGCTGTGGAAGTCTGAGTAAGCACAACAGGTTGTGAATTTACCTTGAAAATCTTGGCCACTTCATCATGATGTGGACAGTCTCGGGTGTAGTGATCGTCACCACAAATGAGGCATGGGAATTTCGGTTTTTCGTTGTGGTTGTTTTCCGGCAGCAGGGGTTTGTGGTTGATTTTTTGGTTGTTCGTTGTTATTGTTTTTCTTTGGTTTATTTCTCGCTATCTTCTTTCCCCTAGGTTGTTGTGAAGGGGTTGATTGGACCGCATTCACCTCAGAGACCTGAGTTTGAGGGAGGGTAGAAGAGGGTGCAGTCGGGCTGGGAGCAGCCATTGAAGCGGGCCGCTGAATCATGCCAGTCGACTGGGTAGTAGATTGGGTTTTGATGGAGCCAATAACTCCATCCGCGTGGGAAGTAGATGATGGTTTGGATGGATCATTAGTGGCATGGGTAGCATTCGGTATCAACTCGTACAGAGTACCAGAATGTGAATAGACTAAGTCTACGTACTGAGCTCGGGCAATGGATTCTTCCTCGGTGACTAAACCACCCATGGCAACATCACGATCAATCTGGGGTAACAATGATTTAGTGAACCATTACGCTAACAATTGGTCAGGAATGACCTCTTTGATTATCCTTCGTCATTGTCTCCATTCATGAATACGATCGAAGATATGTACGGACGTTGTCTAACAAAGGGAGGTTAATAGTTCAGTACCCGTCTCGTATCGAATGGGTAGTTGGAAGTGCGTGAGGAAAGACATGGCGAGGGAGTTGAAATCATGGAAAGATGCACGTGGTAGTTCAATATACCATTTCGCCGCGGAACCCATAAGTGTTCGTTGGAAAAGTTGCAAACGTATCGAATCGTCCATGAGGGAGTTGGATGAACACCACAAATGGAAAGTCATCACGTGGTTGTTTGGGTCTTCTCCGGACTTTCCGTTGAATTTTGGGATGTCAGAAGGAAGTTTAGTTGGAATAGTTGGCCAAACCAGAGAATGATAAATAGGATCATTCGTTAACCGAGACAAGTCTAGAAGGCCCAGGGTAGCTAGAAAAGGTAGTTGTCGGTTAACCTGTGGGTAATGCTAGTGCGGCATGGGGACACCAGTGGCGCCAATCACTGGGTTATGTGGATAATTGTAACTAGTGGGCCCTCTTGTATGAGGTTGGTGTTGACTAGGGTACATAGGATTTGAGGTTTTTTGAGAAGCATGTGTGAGCGGAGGATAACCGGATGGGTTTTGTGGGTTATAGGTTGGGTTTGGAATTTGTCCATAAGGAGGTTGTTGCGGAGTCTAAGAATTGTGTCCTACTGAGAATTGTGGGTTTCCTGGAAAAGGGACGTTCCACGGATTGGGTGTGGCAGACACATTTTGTCCATATGGTTGATGGTAGACTCCAGATTGAGGTTGCCCCCCAGCATGAGGGTGCCCCCCAAGTGGAATTTGTCCTCCAGTGGGAGGATGCCCCCCAGCTTGAGGTAGAGTTCCCGGAATTTGAAAACTAGACGTAAATGACTGACCAATACCACTGAGCGGATTAGGGCCACCGAGACCGGTCCCTCCGGGTTGTTGGATAGGTATGAAATTTCCCAGCATAACTTGGGTAGTAGTGGTTTGGGTAGTAGTGGCAGTGGGACTATTCAGTGCCCTGTACCCAAAAGGGAGTGTAGGTCTTGGTGTCACAGGTGTGCCAATCGCAGCTTGGTTGACCACCGCATTACCGGCGGGAATAGTCGGAATGTGAGGGACTATTGTAGAATGAGCCGTCTGGAGGGGAAGAGTAGACCTTGGGCCAACGAAGGGTATGTTCCGACCAACGGGTGGTGTGGCTGTAAAAGTAGTGGTATCGGTAAAATGGTTTAGGGGTACGGTGTAGGAAATGGGTGCGTCAACACCCATCCCTATTCCATAAAGATCTCACACCATGTGCGCTGGACTTCAAACAATGTCTGTGGTCCAAAAAGGGTCATCAGCTAAAGGGTTTTGATGAGACCCAATCAAGATGTTAGAAGGATTGACGACAACAAATTCACCAGCTGAATTCAGTTGGAGGACACGTCGTTCATATCTCTCCGAAATGCGGAAAGATTTCGGAGACTCCGAAACAATTCAAAAATTCTCTAAAGGAGTGGGAACTTCTTCCTGAGGAGTTGTAGTGTCTTGAACCTCGCTCTGTTGAAGATATTCCTACGTAGAATGAGGGGGTAAAGGGGTGTTTCCTTCCATATTTTCCGGAGGAAGTCCATGTAGCCTCCACGAATGGCATGGAGGGTCGATGTTGGCGAAAAAGAGTTGGCGAAAGAGATCTACGGCCAACTACCGAAAATAAACAGCATACGCTAATAAAATTTAAGAATCACAACCAAGCAAACATGACCTTCTCTCGATGATCGTACTAGTTGGTGATGAAATCCAACGTCGCGTGATCAAGTCCAGAAGCGGCATGGATAGGGTGGAATAGTTACAATGGTGACTTGCTTAATGGACTTACGCCTTGGTGTAAGCTTCCACACAATAATTGTGGATTTACCCTCCAAGGAGCACGAGTGAGTTTCACCAATGTCTGCTCCAGGTACAGTGAGACTTCCCTTCACTGTCACCTTGTGTAAGACCCTAAATATTATGGCCACTAAGGTTACCAATTCACAGTCAGCCCCTGGGCGGGAACAGTCGACAATCTGATCCGAACTTATGGGCAGGGTATCGAGCCCGAAATCAACTAAAAGGCTTCCACGCAGTAATTGTGGATTTACCTTTAAGCGATCCCCATAATATGATCTGACCACCACAATCAGTTAAACCACTGAGGGATAATCTCTGTAACTCACCCGAATGCGACCTCGTGCGTAACCCCTGTGTAAGAGGGGGATCCCAGACAGACTTATACGATAATTGGATTTGACTCTCCCTAACTCAGGATGCTACTGTTTGTTTTGGAAACTTTGGAGAGTTATGTTCACAATCTAATCCAAAGTACTAATCCTAATCTACTATTGGTGGAGGATCCTAGAAAAGAAAAATTCTAGATAATTTTTAATTAGTGTTCATTTTTATAGTTGTTCTTTACTCAAAAGGGGTGCATGGAACTGAAACGAATGGAATTATGAATCAGTCCCAAAAATGCATCAAAGATGATAAGCAGTCATTTCTTTTTGATGAACATCTATCTAAGGGAGAGAGAGAGAGTTATTTTCACTAACAAGCACAAATAAGGAATGTCCTCAAGAAAATTTTCCTCAATCAAATCCCGATGTGATGCTAAAACTTTTGAGATACCTTCTAACATGCACAATCAATCATGAAGATGCTTTTTTTACTGTTTTCATATGAATAATGATTAATTCAAAACAATGTTCATCTTGCTAATTATCTTCTTGGATGAATGAAAATCAGACCAACACAGGCAAGAATCATACAAACAATACACCCTCTCATTGTGATCAAAACAAGAAGCAAAAGAAAAGAAACAATCAAAGAGAAATCAAACTTCACACCAAAATAAATGTCGAAGAACAATGATCTTAACTAAAACCAAATGAAAAGATCTGTAGGCCTTTGATGACTTTCACCAGAGTTTTTTGCTCAGTCAAAAAAGGAGAGAAAGACAATGCATGGGTTTCAAACACCAAATGGCAGAAAATCTCAAAAAACAATAGTGAAGAAGGATACAAAAAATCCAAACAGAAAGATGTTTGTTCTTCAAAGAAGACAGATGTCAAAGCTAGAAAGGAAGAAGGATTGACTCACAAGGTGACCTAGCAAGAGAAACACAAAGTAAAACCTTGGAAAAGCAATTCTGGAAGGTTTATTGGCCAAAGGAGGGCTGGCACTCTGTTGTCAAGGACAAGGAGAGTTATATCGCTCTGTGTAAGGCACTCAGGGAGCGTTGGCACTCTGTTAATACAAGGACAGGGGCACTAGGGTCAAAAAGCTCCTAGAAGTGTTGAAAAATCCAAAAATTGCAGTTCAGTCTCGACAATTAGGCTGAGTGTGATGGAGTAGGGAGTCAATCAGATCATGAAACCAATCAAAAGAGGAGTGAACCAGGTCTAAAAAAATCAAGAGGTAAAACAAGGTCTATGAGGAGAAATCAAAACAAGAAGTTTCGATTTGAGGACTCCCCAGTGGAGTCGCCAGTTTTTGTCGTAGGAAAATCTCCCTGCGGACAGGTAGATTGCCTCAAAGAGCTAGACCCTAACTCTAAGACAAAAAATGCTTAACGTGGACACTAACTTCCTTTCAAATCCATACAAACTAATACACGAGAAGGAAGGAAAATAACAATACCTTTTTATCGATGTTTGTCCCTGCATGCTCTGAATCGAGCTCCAATTTCTCGCTCCTCGCTGAGTCCTGTAGACAAACAAAGTACGACCGCTTCCTACTCTATTGATATTAGCTTGAAAATAGATCTATCTATCAACGATAAGTCCATGTAAAATCAGACACAAACTAGAATGAAACAGGCCAAGCATGTCATATTAATGAGAATAACGACAACAGTACTTACAATCGTAGATGCGAATGCGACAGCTTCATCAAGTCCCCTTCATCTAACCCTTGCTCGAAAAATCCACAACCTGGATGGTAGCAGCTTCACTGATCACTCTCCTTTGACTGACTGTGTGTTTCCTATGAGATCATAGGTTTCATGCTAGCAATTCTTCCCCCTTTTCACCATCATAGAGCCTGCTTATAAAGGTTAAGAGAAGCTTAATCTCTTGAGTTATCTTTAGAACAAGTTGAGGAATTCCCTCCTTGGATCAGGGATCTCTTGATGGAACCAAGAATTCAAATGAAACTTCCTTCCAAACTTGAAAGATCCTCCCCTTATTTTTCTCAACGGGCCAACTACTGCCTTAGATTAGACAATGCTCCCTCAAAAGGGGCATCAGCGCACTATAGCGCTCCCTAGGAAGCTTGAGGGGGGTGCCAGCGCTCCAAGGATGGATAACTCTCCTTCTGAGGGGCAGAATAGCGTTATAATGCTCCCTGAGACCTTATAAGGGAGCGCCAGCGCTCCTAAGGCTGATGTAGGGGAGCGCTTACCTTCAAAACCTTTTTTTAAGAGCTCTTCTCAAGTGATAAAAGTTCCTTGACTTTAGCTAATCATTTTTCCTCCTCCAAATCAAGTGTATGAGATGTCTTAAGTGCCTCCTTAATGTCATCGTTATGGCAGTATGCTTGAACAACATTTGAGACACTTGTGAACAACTTGCAACACTTGCGAAAGTTGTAAGGAACATGCGACACTTACGACACTTATCGAAGTGAGCAATATTGAGGTGTAACATGGACGTCTCCCTTTCCTCCTCTGGATCGGGTGATTGTCTATCTCTTCTCCTTGGCGGCATGGTGAATCTTCCTTCTCCCTTCTACAGAAAGAAAAGAAGCTTTTCTAAGCTCTGATACCAAACTGACGCAAGTCGCTCCCTCTGCCTCGACAGAGACCTCTGCGCTGACCTCCCGGTCTTAAGGATCGTTCAAAGTTCACTCTTGAGCCGGAGTGGCTCCTTCGATTCTTCCACTGGAATCCCCTTCAGATAATTTTCCCACAGATCCTTTCTACTCCTCGTGTCTTTTAGGCCCGGTCACTGTTCTCTTTACGACAGAAGAATAGAAATCGGGGTTTAGGGTTCTCAAACTCCCAATGTCATGACCTTTTGGTTCGCAATCTTCCGATCTCCATTTTCCCGATATACTATAGTCTCTGATCAGCCTCTGGTCTAGGCTCGTGGTCCACATGATATCTCTTCACATGACCTCCATCTTATCACTTTTCGGGGTTTCGTGACTTCAAAGGCCGAAGTGCTTTGGCCTTTGATTTTCCCGATCTCACGAATGTCAATTCCCCGATATGACTTTTCTTTCGGGACTTTCTCTGAAAGTTGAGGTTGTTACCATGCGTCCTCAAAGATGGACTGTCCTTGTCGCTTCGGGGTTTTCACCATGAAATTCCCGATGCTTCGTTAAGATGAGGTGACGTTAGCAGGGTCCCACACGGGGCTCTCCTCTTTTAAGAAAATTGGGCTTTGCAGTTCCAAGTTGCAAATTCTCCTTGTCTCCCTGACTCACGAAATGCCGACCCCCAACTTCCCTCGGATTTCTAACACGCGTCCCAAGTGGATGGACGGTTCATATCAACCCTCGGGTTTCACCAATTATATAAACCCCAACCACTTACCTATGTAAGTCCCGATGACCAAAAGGCCGATGGGGCTTCTGATCTCGTCCGCGTGTCCCAACTGATGGATGACCCGATCGTTTACGGGATTTCCAACATGGATTTTCCCGATCTCTTGCTCGAAGAACTCCCAGTTTCGTGAATGCCAAAATCCTAGTGGCCACACCTCGAGTCAGAACTTTCCTCCTCTCGTTCACGAAGCTTAAACTCTGTGCAACTCCTAGTCAATCCAACGACTAACGGGTGTCTGTGTGATGATCTGACAGTCCACAATCTCCTGAGCTTGAACTCTGGATGTAGTTGTAACCTTCTCGCTTCTCTTGGCAGATCTGACGACCGACGGGATTTCGCTAATCCTCCCCATAGATTCCTGACCATTGGTTTCTTTTCCTTGATGATTTCTATGAAGGAAACCAAGGAATCTTCCCTGGAATTATCCGCTTGCACTACAAACTTTTGATGCCCCTCAATGTTTTCAAAGGCTTTACTCCTCCTGAGCTTCTCACAACTTCGAGCCTCAAAGAGGATCTTTTCACGCACTCCTTGCGGCAACTCTCAGACACTTCCAAGTGTTGAATACCTTCAACTCTACGCACTCTTGCAGTAGCAGTCCCTCACACCTTACTCAGGTTCACAACCCTGAGACTTTACCTTGCCTGCACACTCCTTGCACGGCTCCTATGCCCAACTGCACTTCTGGGGAAATGAGAACAAAAGTAAAACTACCTGAGCTTCAGAGACACAACCATGAATTCTTGTCGATGCACTCCTTGCAGACACTTCCACTGCACTCCTTGTAGGAATTCTTACTCAGATAGAGAAACAATTGAAACTCATTCCCTCTTCCTTTCAGACTTCAACTTAGAACATGAAATCATATATACAACATATCAAATCAAATGCATAACAGGAAGCAAACATTCAAGAGCATAACATCAATACACAGAGAACAACACAAACCATGAATTTGAATCAAAGCTTTCTATTAATTCAAATGTCTATACATGGGTATTCTTACACAACTCTCTACATGCTCTTGCTCTTCCTTCTCCAGAATAATGTTACAATGCACAATGAGGGCGTCTATATCTCGTTTTCCTCTTGCGCTCTCAAACAGTGTAATCTATATTTAATTTCTATCTACCTGCATTAACTACTTTAAATGCCTCCTACCTACTAAGGATGAGAGCGTATGGCTCAAGGTCTCGATTAGATCATACAATTGTGTCTCTTCTTAAATGACTTCATTTAAGATGGCGCAACAATCTAAGGGAATTTCAAAATTTGTGTTGGCATGTGTCCATCTGTCTTTTGCCCCACGCTGGCTCGCTTGAGGTGGGAGATGCTCCTGTATGATGTATGCTACATGCTAGAAATATGGATCCAAAATTTTGGGTGGAAGCTATAAATACTGCAACTTATATTGTCAATAGGACACCTACAATTGTTGTCAAACATAAGGCTCCTGAAGAAGCTTGGAGTAGAAGAAAACCAACTGTAAGTCATTTCAAGGTTTTTGGGTGTGATGCTTATGTTCATATTCCTGATGAAAAGAGAAAGAAACTTGATAGAAAAATTCACAATTGTATTATGGTTGGTTACAGTGAAACATTTAAGGCCTATAGGGTGTATGATCCTGAAAAGAATGAAATACTCATTATGAGAGATGTAATATTTGATGAAAGATGCATACCATCTACCAAATCTTCTTCCCTTTCTCCTAGTTCATTAGTTCTTAGTGAACAAACTAGTGAAGAAAATCTTGATGAAATGGCTAATGAAGAAAGTTCTGAATCTCGTGAAGAATAAATTGTTGCTTCAGGTACACAAGACTGTTCTTCCACAAAAACAAGAAATCTTCAAGAGGTTTATCAAGAAGGCCCAAGACAACATTATGCCAACTATGCTCTTAAGACTAGAGTAATGCATGTTGATGATCCGTAGGTCTTTGAAGAAGCTCAAGGAAAATCTGAATGGGATGTTGCAATGAAAGATGAATATGATTCTTTAATGAAGAATCAAACTTGGGAGTTGACTCCTCTCCTAGAAGGTAAAAATCTCATTGGCATCAAATGGATATATAGGACAAAGTTCACATCTGATGGAGCAATCGAGAATCATAAGGCTAGATTGGTTGCAAAAAGATTCTCACAAAAAGAAGGTATTGACTATACTAAAACATTTGCTCATGTTGCTAAAATGACTACAATTCGCATTGTAGTTTCTCTAGCTGCAAAATTTGGTTGGAAAATTCATCAAATGGATGTAAAAAGTGTTTTTCTACATGGTGATTTACTTGAAGAAATTTATATGAAACAACCACCAGGTTTTATAAAGGTTGGTCAAGAAAATTTTGTTTGTAAGCTTAAAAAATCATTGTATGGGTTAAAGCAGGCTCCAGGAGCATGGTACTCCAAAATTAATGAGTACTTCTTGAATGATGGATTCAAAAGAAGTCCTTACGATCCTGATCTTTATGTCAAAAATTGCAATGGTTGTTGGGTGTGTGTTATATTATTTTCATGTGTGTGTGTGTGGGTGCGTCAGATACGACAACTGCGTCTGATGATCCCTGGTTACGCGCAGGGTTCGAGGGCAGTGCCCCGGATTTTTTTTTTTGGGCGGTTTTTGCTATTTTTAGTTGATTTGTAAATTAATCCCAGATTAAGGGATTAGGGTTTTGGTATCTATGAAATACCTAAAAACATTGTATATATTGTATTGCGAATGGTGAAATTCGATATAATGAAAATAAGAAAGGTTTTCCCGGTTGAGGGTTTCCGGTAAAAATGTCTGTGTACTCTGTGTATGAGACACTGATTAATTTCTGTATTGCTTAAGAATCTATATGAATTGCTTTAATTCGCAGATTTAAAAATTACATGTGGTATCAGAGAACTTTTTTGGCTTCAGAGGGATGCCTTTGTTGCTGAGGGTTTGGCTCGGTCTTGATAGATCAAGTTTATCTTGGGTCTGTGATAAACCTGGGTTCAGTGGGAGCTTTTGCAGAGGAGATTTGAGTAAAGAAAGAGGAATGGCGAGCTCATCCAGAATCGAGATAGAGAAGTTCAATGGTAAAAACTTTGAGCTATGGAAGCTCAAGATGGAGGACCTTCTTGTAGACAAAGAACAATGGATCGTTGTGGATCCTAGTACACAGCCTACTGGTACACCATCTACAAGCACACAAGCTACTAGTACACAACCTACCAGAACACAAACTACTAGTACACCAGTTACTGGTATGTCGAAGGAAGATTGGGACAAGTTGGACAGAAGAGCAAGGAGTACCATTCGACTCTGCCTGGAAGATTCGGTGTTGTTGAATGTCTCAGGAGAATCTACAGCCAAGGAACT
>ML788261.1:393638-412812 GCA_009831015.1 Picea engelmannii
TTCCTATAGGTGTAAAGTTATCTGCAGATCAATGTCCCAAGACATAGGAAGAAGAAGAGGACATGTCCCATGTTCCATATGCCAGTGCAGTTGGCAGTTTGATGTATGCAATGGTTTGTACTAGACCGGACATTGCACATGCAATGGGGGTTTTGAGCAGGTATATGTCAAAACCAGGGAAGGAGCATTGGACATCAGTAAAGAGGGTCTTCAGGTATCTTCGTGGCACCACCAATTATGGATTGTGCTACCAAGGAAGACCGGGATTGGACAGAGTGGTGGACATACATGGCTTTTTTTATGCAGACTGGGCTGGAGATTTGGATCGCAGAAGATCTACAAGTGGGTATGTGTTTAACCTATTTGGAGGAGCAATCAGTTGGATGAGAAAAATACAAGTTGTAGTGTCACTCTCAACTACAGAAGCTAAATACATGGCAGTCGCTCATGCAAGCAAGGAAGCAGTACGGTTACAAAGATTGTGTTCAGGTATTGGGTTGGTACAACAAGCAGTGAGATTAGATTGTGACAGTCAGAGTGCAATATTCTTGGCAAAGAACCCAACTTATCATTCAAATACAAAGCATATTGATGTTCAGTATCACTTTGTGAGAGACATGGTTGAGGAAAATAAGGTGTTGCTGGAAAAGGTTGACACTTTGAAGAATGTTGCAAATTCATTGACAAAGTCTGTGAGCACAGAAAAGTTCTCCTGGTGTAGAGTAACAATGGGCATTATTGCCTTGGATTGTTGACTATATAATCCCCTGGACCCCTAGATGCAAAGAAAACAACAAGTGGGAGAATGTTGGGTATGTGTTATATTCTTTGCATGTGTGTGTGTGGGCGTTTTTTGCTATTTTTAGTGGATTTTGCTATTTTTAGCTGATTTGTAAATTAATCCCGGATTAAGGGATTAGGGCTTTGGTATCTACGGAATACCTAAAAACATTGTATATATTGTATTGCGAATGGTGAAATTCGATATAATGAAAATAAGAAAGGTTTTCCCGGTTGAGGGTTTCTGGTAAAAATCTTTGTGTACTCTGTGTATGAGCCATTGATTAATTTCTGTATTGCTTAAGAATCTATATGCATTGCTTTACTTCGCAGGTTTAAAACTTACAATGGTGATATCATAATGGTTGTCCTATATGTAGATGACTTAATTATTATAGGAAGAAGTTTAAGTCAGGTATATGACTTCAAGAAGCAGCTAAATAAGGATTTTGATATCACGGACTTGGGGTTATTACATTATTTTCTTGGCATCCAGGTTTGGCAAGAAAAAGATAGAATTATTCTATCACAACCAAAATATGCACTTGATCTATTGAAGAAGTTCAAAATGGAGAATTGTAAGTCAGCTCCAACTCCAATTGATGCAGGGACCGAGTTAAGAAGCAACTCTATTTCAAAAAAAATTGATGGCACACTATATAGAAAGTTGGTTGGAAGTTTGCTCTATCTGACAGCCACGCGACCAGACATTGCATATGCAGTTGGAATGGTTTCCATATTTATGTTTGATCATCATCTTGAACATTGGAATGCAACTAAAATAATACTTAGATACATCAAAGGAACTTATAATCTTGGACTTGAATATCAAAATGGTGGTAATGTTCAACTTGCAGGATATACAGACTCTGATTGGGCAGGAGATACTGATGATAGAAAATCAACTTCTGGATATATATTTTATCTTGATTCGGGAGCAATCTCATGGAGTAGCAAGAAGCAAGCTACAATCTCTTTATCATCAACAGAAGCTGAATATAAAGGAGAAACACTTGCAACATAAGAAGCTACATGGCTAGGAGGTATTCTTGATGAATTGAATCATCCTCAAGCAGAAGCTACAACTATTTACTATGATAATCAAAGCACAATACAATTAACAAAGAATCCATTTTTTCATGCAAGGACCAAACATATTGAAATCCATCATCATTATGTTCGAGAGAAAACACAGAAAGGCAACATCATGTTGAAATATTGCAGAACAGAAGATCAAGTTGCTGATATATTTACTAAATCTTTGAGTACTGTAAAGTTCAGAAGCATGATAGGACTTAAAAAAGTATCCCCTTAATAAGTGTATGTTAATCCTAATAAACACTAAGGGGGAGTGTTAAAACATAGATTAATTAACATATAATGTTTATTAGTATGGCAGTGAGAAGACATCTAAAACCACAATTAAATGTGGTAGTTGGCAAAAGCGGCTGACTGCAAAAAATATCAATAAACTTCCAGAAAGGCGGACGACAGAAAATATCAATAAACTTCTAGAAATCACCGGAAACTCTGGAAACTTCGAGACAAACCTGCAGCATGTAATTTTTCTATAAATTCATATCAATCTAACCCATTGTGCATTGTGTCAGTTTCAATTGAGCTGTGTATACGTTTCCCTTCTCCATAATTTCAGGATACAACGCTCTTCACATTCTCGTCGGGTACAACACTCCTTGGAATCCGCCCATTGGTATCATTGATTTGTATTTGTTGCAGTTCCACGTGTGCCATCTCCATATCATCATGAGTTGCAGCGATTGTTTCCATAGGAACCTGATTGGTCAGGTCAAAGCAAGCATTCAATTAGTAACTCCATTTGGGAAGCCATGTCAAGTAATTTAATTTAATTTGTATATATTAATCCATTAGTGGTAGAAACGACGAATAGTAATGCAAGTCTAAACTACATTTTGGTTGTTTGATAATGGTCAAGCAATTTAATTTAATTTGTATATATTAATCCATTAGTGGTAGAAACGACGAATAGTAATGCAAATCTTAACTATGTTTTGGTTGTTTGATAATGGTTATATTTAATCATCCTTTAATCATAAATTTTAATCTTATAGTTATTAATTGAAGATGTTAGCATATTCTTATTCATTTTTCCAAATCAATGAACTGGATTTCATGTTCATAATTTTTTAACATTTTAAAAAGCTTCAGTTAACTTGTTTACTTTTTAACATTTATTTAATATAATTAAAAAATTACTGTGTGACTATCTAATTGCCAAGTTGAAATGATTAGCAAACTTAATTAAAATTACAAACTTGCTTCACTATTAACTCTTTATCATCTTACAGTATTAGATTTATATGGCAGCCCCATAATTACAATCAACTGTTTCATATTACTAGCACAGTCATATATAATTTATGACTGATAAACACCAAAAGACTATATAATTTCTCTCTTGCATCTGCCAAGGTTTTAGGTTAATTGCATTGAATACGCGGCATCCAACCTTGTCTGTAAGCTATGAAAATGGCAGCGAAATGATCATTCTATAGAAATGGCAGAGAAATTCTGATCATTTCGCTACCATTTCCATAACTTACAGAGAGGGTTGGATGTCGCGTACTCAATGCAATTAACATAAAACCTTGGCAGACACAAGAGAGAAATTATATAGTCTTTCCACGTTTATCAGTCATAAATTATATATGACTGTGCTAGTATTAATAACCATTTTTACTAAAAATTGCAAAAATAATAATAATATTATCAATGTAAAATATGAATTTTACTTTAGAATTTGTGGACGCTTCTGCATTGTAAAGTGGTATTTACTGGACAGTCTAAAACTGTAAAGAATGTCCACGCTTTCGGCACCAGGGCAGTATTCATGTAAAAAGTGGGGGGATGACGTTGATTCAACAAAACAATCACTTTATAACAAAAACATTGTGGTACAACAAAACAACCACATTTATAAATGTATAAAAACTTAATACTTTATGTAAAAAGCGACATTAGTTTTGTAAAGAAAAAGTGATTTGATTAATACACAAATGTGGTTAATACATAAAAAGTGATGAGCTCATAATAAGAGTTAGAAAGCCCATGTGTTTTTTCTTCATCATCCTTGTTATTTAAAATCTCAGGTCTGGTTTTCGTGGGCTGCATATTGAAAACATAGCTCTGCATTTCTTCTTCACCATCGTTGCTGAATCGCTCACTCGTAATCTCAAAGGAAGGAGATCGCCTCGGGGGAATATTGTAGGGTTTCTTTGGCTGCATATTGAAAACGTAGCTCTGCTTGTGATCGCTGTTGAATCGCTCGTAATTGCCACACTAAGGAGATCGCCTCCTGGAAAATTAAACTCCACGCACCCGCACCGGTTGCTCTTCCCCACCAATCTTTGGAGAAATGAAATGTGTTGGGCTATGAAATCCCCAGGGTCACTCGCCTTATGATTAATGTGTGGGCAATTAGAAGGAACCCGAAGTCATGTGGGGAGGACACCGAAATTTTCAAGCCAAAGAGATTCGTGGAAACAGGCTCCCTCGATATAAAAGATCTTACGCCTATGCTCTTCACCTTCATACCACACCGACGCGCTTCACCTTCATAAAAATGTAGCCACTACCTGTTAAAAAAGAAGGCGTCTAGGTCACACCTGTGGTAATATGAAACGCTTGGGCATCAGAAGGTCGGAAGCAGAACGTGGCAATTACATATCCTTACAGTAACTTTTTAATGTGATTAGATAAATGTTAAAAAGTAAACATGTTAACGGATGCCTTGATAAATGCAAGAAAGTTATGAACAATAAATCAGACTCATTGATTTTGGAGGACGACTAAGAATATGCTAGCATCTTCGATGCATAGCCATCAGATTAGGGTTTAAGGTTAAATAAGGTTAAAAGATCATTAATTGTGCCCATTGTCAATAGGTATAAGCCTTTCGGCGTAACCAACAGTAAGCCATTAGGCTTTCACCAGCAGTTGTGCTAGTTTTACATATATTTTGGTTGTTTTTGAACATATTTTTGGTCCATTTTGAGGGCTTAGTCTGAAAATTCTACATTTTGATTGTTTTTTGATATATTTTTGGGTAGTTTTTGCTAAAATTATCAGAGTTAGGTGGTTGAATCTCTATAATCTAAGTATTTACAAGTTTTGAG
Organism: Picea engelmannii; assembly: GCA_009831015.1. Taxonomy (NCBI): domain Eukaryota; kingdom Viridiplantae; phylum Streptophyta; class Pinopsida; order Pinales; family Pinaceae; genus Picea; species Picea engelmannii. The sequence goes on from ML788261.1 coordinate 398,573, forward strand.
AAAAAAATTTAAATACTGAATTTATTGATATATTAAAATATACATCTTAGAAAACAGAAATAAATGATTTCACCCAAATTTATTAGAATTATATTAGAATAAAAAATACTAAAACATACAACTTTTACATAACGAAATGCCTACTACATCTCAAGTACAACATACTACAAAACCATAAAATATTGAACCAAAGAAAGACAATGAAACGAGAGACGGGAAAATATTGATATCGCAAAGTGTATAATCTGCAACGATACCTTAATGGAATAATAATAATAGGAGTGTACACTGCATCTCCGTAATGGCAAAGTAAAACATATGAGAAAACCATAAAATACAAGCAAACGAAACACTGAAAAAGATACGAGTTTGAGATAGTGTATAGTTACCATATACGAATTCGGATTTTGAGTTTTCAAGCATTTCAGGCCCACTGGCACTGGCAGAGGGTGCAGAAGCATGCAATGAATGGTTTGTTAAAAACACAACAAATGTCAAAAAGACGTAGAAAAAATAGTTCCAAAACAAATGTCAAAAGGACGGAGAAAAAATAGTTCCAAAACAATCTTCTGAGGCTACTTTTCTAAACATTTTCCAACAGATAAAATCAATTAATCCAAAATTTATTTAGTAAGAACTGAAAAAACAATGTTCATTTAAAAATGGATTGTTAAATAGATGAACTTGTTAAGTTTTTGGTAGAGCCACTTAATAATTGAACTTGCAATCATCAACATATAACCCTGTAAAAATGACTTATTATATCACTATAGTGTTTCAAAAAAAACTTATAATTTTGTTAAAAAAAATTACAACCTTGTAAAAAAAAATAATGTTCACCTAAAAATATAAAAAAATGATTTATTATATTAATACATTGTTTAAAAAAAAAAATTATAATTTTGTAAAAAAAAATTATAACCTTATAAATAGAATGTTCATCTAAAAATTGGTTGTTAAATAGATAAATGTACACTATTTAGTTTTTAATAGAGTAATTCAACTTGCAATCATCAACATATAACCTTGTAAAAAATGATTTATTATATCAATACATTGTTTAAAAAAAAAATTATTAAGTAAATGTAAGAGATAAGTTTTCAAAAAAAATTAAACATTAATTAATAAATATAAGGAAGAAACAAAAATTCTCATAATTAATCTGGAATCTTAAAAATCATATTATACAAAGCTTGAAGAGTCTAGAATTTTTTATTTATTTTTCTTTTCAATTTGAACACTAAATAAAATGGAAACAATAAAAAATAGAAAATATTATTCTAACTATATAGACACACAACTTATAATGCTTATACTAAAGGCAAAAAAATTAGAAAACACATAACTTATAATGCATAAAAAGAAATCCAGCAATGAAGGTCAAATACTCTATTCTCTAATAAACAAAACCATGAAATTTTATAATAGTTTTTGGGACTATGTCATTGTATAAGATTCATCTCAAACTTTTCTAATTAGTCTTTAACAATGAGACATAGATAACACCCAGGATTTGACATTTCCATACAGATTTTACCATCTAATTTCACATAATTCCAAAACTCTAAAATTGCTTAAAAACAATTTTTTAAATGTCTAAACTATCAATTTAATTCAATGAAACAAATTTAATGAAAATATTCATAAGCAAGTTTTTAATGATATAAACTATCAATTTAATTCAATAAAACAAATTTAATGAAAATATCTTCACTGAGCCTAATTTTAATTAGGCCGAAAGGTGTATATATATTGACAATGGGTACATTTAATGATCTTTTAACCTATTTACTTTCTAACATTTATTTAATATGATTAAGAAATTACTGTTAACATCTAATTACCACTTTCAAATGATTAACAAACTTAATTGAAATTACAAATTTACTCCACTATTAACTTTTTATCATTTTACAGTATTAGATTTACATTTGTACCAAATTTACTTATGACAACCCCATAATTACAATATTTTAGCCTTTCACCAACAGCGAGTTAGTGCTGTACAAAGTGAACTTTTGCCTCTCGTTGACCACAAAGCTAGTTATGAGAACCCACCTTCCATTGTTAGCAAGGTCTTGCCTATATATGTAACATTCCACTAAGGCTTGAGTTCTTGCCTACATTATGTAGGGTCCTCCTCTGATAGGTAGTGCCTAGCTCTAATGAAGGTCGGTGATACATCAAGTCATTCTTCATATATGTAATTACGCAACTTAGTTAAAAACAAATCATTCTTTATATATGTAATTACGCAACTTAATTAAAAACAAAGTGAAGATATTGACTTATGAAAGGAGTAAGCTAAATATGCAACCTTTTGTGTTTGTCGGTGATCGTTAGACGTCCCATCTCCGGCAAACCCAAAAGGCCATCTCCCAAGTCACCCCGTCACCTGTTCCATCTTGTAGCTGGGCCCGTCGCCCGTTCTGTCTCCTGTTCAATGCCGAGGGTGGCTCGTAAGCTAGGACGTCCCATTTGCACGTATACCTTGTTTACACATTCGCGATCATTTTTGAATTTGAAAAAACTTGCCAGGATTGCCTCACCTTGCATTTACCCTCGAATCCTCAACTTGTCATCATTCCATAAAATTCCATCCCAACTCACCGAGCAGGATCCTACGAGCAGGATTCGAAAAACTGTTTTGTACAATTTAAAAAGAAATTTAATATAAAAAAGAAATATTAAATGCAGGTAGAAATAATCTATCTTGGGCAACGACAGCAGCTGCATTCTACTTTCTTGGAACAACAAACAGTTTTGAGTTCCCTCAGCTCTCTGCAAATTCATTCGATCTCACAGTGCAATTTCTGAAGTTTCTGAAGTACGATATTGTGGGTAGTGGTGTTGCGGTGAAGGCTATCCACCATGCAGCAACCCAATGATTGGGAGGCGACTGCTGCATGGTCATCCATTTCTCATGCCATACCATAGCGCATTCAGTGATCAAATTTGAAGGGCAGGTTCTAATTTCTGTGAGAAGGGTATATAATCATGCAACCCTTCTAGAATGAAAAGTTCATAGAAAAATTGCATTTCAATTGACAATAATAAATTAAGTTCACACTTCATAAAAAAACGTGTTAAATAAAATATTACATTTTTAATAATAAAAAAACTTAGCAGAAAATAAACTTCAAAACTGAAACATGAGGATTTTGTTAAATGTTGAAACTCCAGTTTCAGCACAGTTTCAGCATAAAAAAAACTTAGCAGAAAATAAACTTCAGAACTGAAACATGAGGATTTTGTTAAATGTTGAAACTCCAGTTTCAGCACAGTTTCAGCATAAAAAAAACTTAGCAGAAAATAAACTTTAGAACTGAAACATGAGGATTTTGTTAAATGCCGAAACTCCATTTTCAGCACAGTTTCAGTATAAAAAAAAAACTTAGCAAAAAATAAACTTCAGAACTGAAACATGAGGATTTTGTTAAATGTCGAAACTCCAGTTTCAGGACAGTTTCAGCACAGTATCTGCATAAAATAAACTTAGCAGAAAATAAACTTCATAACTGAAACATGAGGATTTTGTTAAATGCTGAAACTCCAGTTTCAGCATAAAAAAAACTTAACAGAAAATAAACTTCAGAACTGAAACATGAGGATTTTGTTAAATGCCGAAACTCCAGTTTCAGCATAAAAAAAACTTAACAGAAAATAAACTTCAGAACTGAAACATGAGGATTTTGTTAAATGTTAAAACTCCAGTTTCAGCATAGTTTCAGCATAAAACAAACTTAGCAAAAAATAAAGTTCAGAACTGAAACATGAGGATTTTGTTAAATGGCGAAACTCGAGTTTCAGCACAGTTTCAACACAGTATCAGCATAAAAAAAACTAGTAGAAAATAAACTTTAGAACTGAAACATGAGGATTTTGTTAAATGCCGAAACTCCAGTTTCAGCACAGTTTCACCATAAAAAAAAGCTTAGCAGAAAATAAACTTCAGAACTGAAACATGAGAATTTTGTTAAATGCTGAAACTCCAGTTTCAGCACAATTTCAGCATAAAAAAAACTTAGCAGAAAATAAACTTCAGAACTGAAACATGAGGATTTTGTTAAATGCTGAAACTCCAGTTTCAGCACAGTTTTAGCATAAAAAAAACTTAGCAGAAAATAAACTTCAGAACTGAAACATGAGGATTTTGTTAAATACTGAAACTGAGTTTCAACACAGTATCAGCATAAAAAAAACTTCGAAGAAAATAAACTTCATAACTGAAACATGAGGATTTTGTTAAATGTCGAAACTCCACTTTCAACACAGTTTCAGCATAAAAAAAACTTAGCAGAAAATCAACTTCAGAACTGAAACATGAGGATTTTGTTAAATGCTGAAACTCCAGTTTCAGCATAAAAAAAACTTAGCAGAAAATAAACTTCAGAGCTGAAACATGAGGATTTTGTTAAATGCTGAAACTCTAGTTTCAGCACAGTTTTAACACAGTATCAACATAAAATAAACTTAGCAGAAAATAAACTTCAGAACTGAAACATGAGGATTTTGTTAAATGCCGAAACTCCAGTTTCAGCACAGTATCAACATAAAATAAACTTAGCAGAAAATAAACTTCAGAACTAAAACATGAGGATTTTGTTAAATGCCGAAACTCCAGTTTCAGCACAGTTTCAACATAAAAAAAACTTAACAGAAAATAAACTTCAGAACTGAAACATGAGGATTTTGTTAAATGCTAAAACTCTAGTTTCAGCACAGTTTCAGCATAAAAAAAACTTAGGAGAAAATAAACTTCAGAACTGAAACATGAGGATTTTGTTAAATGACGAAACTTCAGTTTCAGCACAGTATTAGCATAAAAAAACTTAGCAGAAAATAAACTTCAGAACTGAAACATGAGGATTTTGTTAAATGCCGAAACTCCAGTTTCAGCACAGTTTCAGCATAAAAAAACTTAGCAGAAAATAAACTTCAGAACTGAAACATGAGGATTTTGTTAAATGCTGAAACTCAAGTTTCAGCATAGTTTTAGCACAGTTTCAGCATAAAATAAACTTAGCAGAAAATAAACTTCAGAACTGAAACATGAGGATTTTGTTAAATGCTGAAACTCCAGTTTCAGCACAGTTTCAGCGCATTATCAGCATAAAAAAAACTTAGCAGAAAATAAACTTCAGTATTGAAACATGAGGATTTTGTTAAATGCCGAAACTCCAGTTTCAGCACAGTTTCAGCATAAAAAAAACTTAGCAGAAAATAAACTTCAGAACTGAAACATGAGGATTTTGTTAAATGTTGAAACTCCAGTTTCAGCATAAAAAAAACTTAGCAGAAAATAAACTTCAGAGATGAAACATGAGGATTTTGTTAAATGCCGAAATTTCAGTTTCAACACAGTTTCAGCACAGTATCAGCATAAAAAAAAAAGTTAGCAGAAAATAAACTCCAAAACTGAAACATGAGGATTTTGTTAAATGTCGAAACTCCAGTTTCAGCATTAAAAAAACTTAGCAGAAAATAAACTTCAGAACTGAAACATGAGGATTTTGTTAAATGCCGAAACTCCAGTTTCAACACAGTTTCAGCATTTAACAAAATCCTCATGTTTCAGTTCTAAAGTTTATTTTCTGCTAAGTTTATTTTATGCTGAAATTGTGTTGAAACTGTGTTGAAACTAGAGTTTCGACATTTAACATTGGCTGAAAAATCAGCGAGACTAGAATTGGGTTGGGGTCTGAAAAGTTAACAAACAACTCATAATGATTACTATTTTCCATTGACGGTTTAGCCTCACCGTTTCAAATGGATTAGAAGATCTAATTTATTGAAAGAAACAACAGGGGTTTACCACTTTCACTTGATTTTTATAAGAGGAAATTGGAGGAGGAGGAAAGGTTTTCATGGATAAAGACACAATAAGTTTTAAACCTCTGGGAGTAGGTACTCTGAAGGTACTGAGCAGGATCTTAATGGAAGTTTCTATGCATCATGAAGACGGATGATAAGTAGGTGATGTCATGTCAAAATTGGCGAGTGGTTGTTGACTCTATAATTATTGTAACTTCAAGTATCAGTGCAGATCTAATGATAGTTTTTCTGGCTATAATTCTTGTTATCCTGGAAACCGCCCTAAACCCCAAATCATACATTGACCCTACTTAAATCCATCACAGATTGCTACCATCATATCCCGTTATGGACAGATCAGTGTATAAATTTTAATCTATTTTAACATATACATCATACACAATTCGATTTTTGCCTTGAAAATTCTGATATACAACCAAAAAAGTTTTTGAAATAATGTATAATAACTCATATATAGTAGTAAATAAAGTAAAGAGCTCGGGTTCCCGAATCCTTACCCCAATTGACAGGAGGTTGCAGACAGCATCAGCGGGCAAGGCTAGTAATGTGAACTTGACAGCTTTTTCTTCCTCCATAGCCAGCTTCTCCGGAAAATTCAGTAAAAAAACACCAGTGTTACAACTTACAATGCAATTCTCGAAGGGAACTTGTTCAAACTTCAATGTTATCGCAATTTCACACGAAGCAACATTTATGATTTTATCTACCTATACAGTGTACATTGTACACCACTGACCAGTGCTAACTCGCTGAGTGGAGTGTTAATTGGTAACCGACAAATTTTAATGTGAGTGGAGTGTTAATTGGTAACCGACAAATTTTAATGTGAGTGGAGTGTTAATTGGTAAACTGTAACCGACAAATTTTTAATTGGTAAACTGTATCCTGCAAATTTTAATGACTGGAAAATTAAAATATTACCCTTCCTATGAAATTTTAAGTTTTTTTTAACATTTCCGAAATAACTTTTAAAAATTGAAATTAATTTTTTTTTTAACGTCTAATTATTTAATAACCCTTCTGAGACGTGTTGGACCCCCTCTGATGGGCTGTGACATGTTGAATTTTTATCGCTGAGCGCATCCATATCATGGATACCCTTGGCCTGCCTGCGAAGTGACATCCCATGAAATTTGAATTTAACCCCGCTAACTGAAATTTCAAATTTGAATTTCTAATTTGGTTAATGGGTGCGCTTCATATAATTTCGAATTTGGTTGAATTTATCAGCTCGCTTTTCAGAACAGCGTTTGGAAGAAGGAGGGACGAGGGACAACGCAAGCATCAACACTACACGGAATGGGGCGTGGAAGAGGGCAGGAAATGCTATTGTTGCGCACCCGGATCGTCTCTGTATCATGGCAGCACCACATCACCAGAGATCTACTCGGTCTGCAGGAGAAGAGACTGAGCTTCTTATTCGATCCAACAGCTTCTTATTCGATCCAAAATTTGGGCAGTGCAGAAGGGAGCATCGGCCATGGAGATGAGCAGAAAATGAGCATAAACGAAGCTATAGATGAGGCAGCAGAGTCCACAAAATTATAGAAACGTTACAGAAGAGTTAGGCAAAGGCCTTGGGGTAAGTGGGCGGCAGAAATTCGCGATCCAAACAAGGCTTTCCTGGTCTGGCTTGGCACCTTCGATACCGCAGAGGTTGCTCGTGCTTACGATGAGGCTGCTAACAGGTTCAGAGGCTCGCAAGAAAAAATGAATTTCCCAGACTCTACACTGACTCTAAGAAAATTGACTGAAAGGCAAGTGCAAATATTGTCTATTTCTTGTAACTTTCTCATTCATACCCATGAATCCAAGAAAATTGACTTAAAGGGCGATGACAAATATTGACTATTCTTTTAACTCTCTCATTCATATATTTGAGCAAGCATGTGCACATAACTCTGTCATTCATATATTTTAACACGCATGGGCATATTGTTGATTTGTTCAGCGTCCATTAATCAAAATTCCAAAACTATGACCTGCACTCAGTACTCTCTTACCAACAAAATATTAAGGTTGAATATTTATTTTGGTCTTCAGTGTTCATCCAATTGAGCCATAACTAAGTTGATCACGTTGTCTGTTGTCCATAAAATCGTTCAAACATATGTTTTGGGATTGGTCCAATGAAAATCCTATGATATTAATCCAGTCGTTGACCAAAATAGGATTTCAGAAGTGACACATTACAAATAATTTTTTTCGATTTTGTAAATTTGATATAGAGAAAATTTGTTTCTAAATTTGTAATTTTTTTTCGATTTTGTAAATTTGATATAGAGAAAAATTTAAACATAAACCAAATATGTTTCTAAACTTTAATGTAACAAGTTTCTAACTTGGCACTTTCCACTAGTGTATTTTATAAAAACAAATTATTGCTATAGGCAAATCTTGTTTTGTTCATGTTATTATAATTGTTAACACGAGGTAGACTACATATCGAGTCATTTTCCTTATTGAGTGCTTATCACATTATTTAGGTAAAAGCTGTTTTTTGGCCTACTTGCTCAAATCAATTTTAATAAACATTTAATTAATAAATTTCATCTTAATATTATATTTTTATTTATAAAAATATAAATAGTATTCATTCTAAGCCATGCACATGCGCTTATATCTTTTAGGTCATAAAATTTTAGGCTCTCTCTCTCTCTCTCTCTCTCTCTCTCTCTCTATATATATATATATATATATATATATAATTAATTTTTTTAACAATTTTATTTATAAAAGCCAAATTATATTAGTAAAAGTTGAGAAAGTATTTATATTTTTGGAATTAAATCCTAGACTAGAATTTGTTCTAATAAAACATGATACATAGTTCTCGCCAAACTTTTGAAAAACTTATAGTATTTTTTAAACATTGAAAAGGTTCACCTAATGTGCTTGAAGGTACACAATCTCTATTTTCATAGAGACAACGATTAATAACTCTAAAGTATGCAAAAGAAAATTAAAACCAAAGTATGTAAAAGAAAATTAAAACCAAGGAGCATGAATATATTCTAAGAAGAGGATCACGGAAATCTAAAGTATGCAAAAGAAAATTAGAATCAAGGAGCATAAATATATTCCAAAGAGAGGAGTGTGTAGGAGTGTTGTCTATGATATTCTAAATCCCATTTTCTATCACCACTCCATCATCAGATAGCTTGTTTTCATAGTTTCTATCTTAGTAAACATGCGTAAACGTAATATGAGAGAAGGCTAGTTTTAGAAGCAGGTTATCATGAAATATAGGTTGCAATGTAAAGTTGTGGAAATTGAATTCTCCTTTCATCCATTGAGTCACAACGCATTAGGACGAGTTTTAGAGCCATAAGTTGACAAAATTTATAGGTGTCATTGTCTAGTCCACTGTTAAAAGAGATATTGTGAGTGGGGGAGAGATGTAATATTCCCCCACTCCTGCCTTTATAGGGGGATCCTTTGGCAGCTTCATAAAAAAAGGTCCACGGAAATTTTTTATTTAGTGCTTCTTCAGTGGTGTGATTTGAGATGTGTCCTTCCTTGTATTGAGGAAATGTAGAGAGGATGTTCCAGAGGGCGTAGTTCCATAGTTCATAGTTCCAAAGGGCGTAGTTCCAGAGGACGTAGTTCTAGAGGTCATAGTTCCAGCGAGCGTAGTTCCACAGGTCATAGTTCCACAAGTCATAGTTCCAAAGGGCCTAGTTCTAGAGGGCGTAGTTCCATAGGTCATAGTTCCAGAGGGAGTAGTTCCACAGGTAATAGTTCCAAAGGGCGTAGTTTCAGAGGGCGTAGTTCCAAAGGTCATAGTTCCAGAGGCGTAGTTCCAGAGGGTGTAGTTCCACAGGTCATAGTTCCAAAGGGCGTAGTTCCAGAGGGTATAGTTCTAGAGGTCATAGTTCCAAAGGGTGTAGTTCCATAGGTCATAGTTCCACATGTCACAATTCCACTAGTCATAGTTCCAGAGGGCATAGTTCCAAAGGGCGTAGTTCCAGAGGGTGTAGTTATAGAGGACATAGTTCCAGAGGGCGTAGTTCCACAGGGCATAGTTCTAGAGGTCACAATTCCACAGGTCATAGTTCTAGAGGGACTAGTTCTAAAGGGCATAGTTCCATAGGTCATAGTTCTAGAGGGTGTAGTTCCAGAGGTCATAGTTCCAAAGGGTGTATATCCAGAGGGCGTAGTTCCAGAGGTCATAGTTCCATAGGTGTAGTTCCAGAGGGCGTAGTTCCAAAGGTCATAGTTCCAAAGGGCGTAGTTCTAGAGGGCGTGGTTCCAGAGGTTATAGTTCTAGAGGGCATAGTTCCAAAGGTCATAGTTCAAAAGGGCGTATTTCTAGAGAATGTAGTTCCAGATGTCATAGTTCCAAAGGGCGTAGTTCCATAGGTCATAGTTTCAAATGGCGTAGTTCCAGAGGACGTAGTTCCAGAGGTCATAGTTCTAGAGGGCGTAGTTCCACAGGTCATAGTTCCAAAGGCGTAGTTCCATAGGTCATAGTTCCAAAGGGGGTAGTTCCAGAGGTCATAGTTCCATAGGTCATACTTCCACATGTCACAATTCCACGGGTCATAGTTCTAGAGGGCATAGTTCCACTAGTCATAGTTCTAAAGGGCGTAGTTCTAGAGGGCGTAGTTCCAGATGTCATAGTTCCAGAGGGTGTAGTTCCATAGGGCATAGTTCCAGAGTTCACAATTCCACAGGTCATAGTTCCAGAGGGACTAATTCTAGAGGGCGTAGTTCCAGAGGTCATAGTTCCAGAGGGTGTAGTTCCAGAGGTCATACTTCCAAAGGGCGTATATCCAGAGAGCGTAGTTCCAGAGGTCATATTTCTAGAGGCATAGTTCCATAGGGCGTTGTTCCAAAGGTTATAGTTCCAAAGGGCGCAGCTCCAGAGGGCGTAATTCCAGAGGTCATAGTTTCAGAGGGTGTATTTCCACAGGTCATAGTTCCAAAGGGCGTAGTTCAAGAGGGCATAGTTCCAGAGGTCATAGTTTTAGAGCGTGTAGTTCCACAGGTCATAGTTCCAAAGGGCGTAGTTCTAGAGGGCGTAATTCCATAGGTCATAGTTCCAGAGGGCGTAGTTCCACAGGTCATAGTTCCAAAGGTAACAATTCCACAGGTCATAGTTCTAGAGGGTCTAGTTCCAGAGGGTGTATTTCTAGAGGTCATAGATCCAGAGAGTTTAGTTCCAGAGTTCATAGTTCCAGAGGGCATAGTTCTAGAATTCATAGTTCCAGAGGTGTAGTTCCAGAGGGTGTAGTTCCACAGGTCATAGTTCTAAAGGGCATAGTTCTAGAGGGCTTAGTTCCAGAGGCCATAGTTCCAGAGGTTGTAGTTCTAAAGGGCCTAGTTCCAAAGGTCATAGTTCCAGAGGTCGTAGTTCCATGGACTTTTTTTTATGGAGCCGCCAAAGGATCCCCCTATAAATGCGTGAGTGGGGGAATATTACATCTCTCCCCCACTCACAATATCTCTTTTAACAGTGGAATAGACAATGACACCTATAAATTTTGTGAACTTATGGCTCTAAAACTAGTCCTATTACGTTGTGACTCAATGGATGAAAGGAGAATTCAATTTCCACAACTTTACATTGCAACCTATATTTCATGATAACCTGCTTCTAAAACTATCCTTCTCTCATATTACTTTTATGCATGTTTACTAAGATAGGAACTATGAAAACAAGCTATTTGATGATGGAGTGGTGCCAGAAAATGGGATTTAGAATATCATAGACAACACTCTTGCACACCCTCTCTTTGGAATATATTCATGCTCCTTGGTTCTAATTTTCTTTTGCATACTTTAGATTCTTGTGATCCTCTTCTTAGAATATGTTCATGCTCCTTGGTTTTAATTTTCTTTTGCATACTTTGGTTTTAATTTTCTTTTGCATACTTTAGAGTTTAGTGATCGTTGTCTCTATGAAAATACAGATTGAGTACGTTCAAGCACACTAGGTGGACCTTTTAAATGTTTAAAAAATACTATAAGTTTTTAAAAAGTTTGACGAGAACTATGTATCATGTTTCATTAGAACAAATTCTAGTCTAGGATTTAGTTCCAAAAATTTAAATACTTTCTCAACTTTTACTAATATAATTTTGTTTTTATAAATAAAATTGTTAAAAGCATTATATATATATATATATATATATATAACCTAAAATTTTATGACCTACTTGCTGAAATCAATTTTATGACCTAAAAGATATACATGCATGTGCATGGCCTAGAATGAATACTATTTATAATTTTATAAATAAAAATATAATCATTTTATTTTAAATATTAAAATGAAATTTATTAATTAGATGTTTATTATGTTTATTAAAATTGATTTGAGCAAGTAGGCCATAAAACTGCTTACCTAAATAATATGATAAGCACTCAATAATGACCTGTGGAATTGTGACCTATGGAACTATGACCTGTGGAACTACGCCCTCTAGAAATATGATCTTTGGAACTACGCCTTTTGGAACTATGACCTGTGGAACTACGTCCTCTAGAACTACGCATCTGGAACTATGACCTCTGGAACTACGCCCTCTGGAACTACGCCCTTTGGAACTGTGACCTATGGAACTACGCCCTCTGGAAATATGACCTATGGAACTACACCCTATAGAACTAGGCCCTCTGGAACTATGACCTATGGAATTGTGACCTCTAGGACTATGCCCTATGGAACTACGCCTTCTGGAATTATGACCTATGGAACTAGAACCTATGGACCTAGGCCCTCTTGAACTATGACATGTGGAATTCTGACCTGTGGAACTATGACCTGTGGAACTACGCCCTCTAGAACTATGACCTGTGAAACTATGCCCTCTTGAACTATGCTCTTTGGAACTATGACCTGTGGAACTACACCCTCTCGAACTATGACTTGTGGAATTGTGACCTATGGAACTATGACCTGTGGAACTACGCCCTCTGGAACTATGACCTCTGGAACTACTCCCTCTCAAACTATGCCCTTTGGAACTATGACCTATGGAATTACACCCTCTGGAACTATGCCTCTGGAACTATGACCTATGTAACTACACCCTCTGGAACTATGCCCTCTGGAACTATGACCTATGGAATTATGCCCTCTAGAACTAGGCCCTTTGGAACTATGACCTGTGGAATTGTGACCTTTGGAACTACACCCTCTGGAAATATGACCTCTGGAGCTACGCCCTCTAGAACTATGACCTGTGTAACTACGCCCTCTGGAACTATGACCTATGGAATTGTGACCTGTGGAACTATGACCTGTAGAATTATGCCCTTTGGAACTATGACCTCTGGAATTATGCCCTCTGGAACTATGCCCTTTGGAACTATGACCTATGGAACTATGCCCTTTGGAACTACGTCTCTGGAACTATGACCTATGGAACTACTCCCTCTAGAACTATGACCTCTGGAACTATGCCCTATGGATCTATGACCTATGGAACTATGCCCTCTAGAACTAGGCCCTGTGGAACTACGCCCTCTGGAGCTATGCCCTTTGGAGCTATAACCTATGGAACTACACCCTCTGGAACTACGCCTCTGGAACTATGCCCTTTGGAACTATGACCTATGGAACTACGCCCTCTAGAACTATGACCTGTGGAACTACGCCCTCTAGAACTAGGCCCTCTGGAACTATGACCTATGGAAATGTGACCTGTGGAACTACGCCCTGTGAAACTATGCCCTTTAGCATTATGACCTTTGGAACTAAGACCTGTGGATCTAGGCCCTCTAGAACTATGACCTGTGCAATTGTAACCTGTGGAACTATGACATGTAGAATTATGCCCTCTAGAACTATGACCTTTAGAACTACGCCCTCTGGAAATATGCCCTTGGGAACTATGACCTGTGGAACTATGTCCTATGGAAATATGACCTATGGAATTGTGACCTGTGGAACTATGACCTGTGGAACTATGCTCTATAGAACTAAGACCTCTGGAACTGCGCCCTTTGGAACTACCCGCTTTGGAACTATGACCTATGGAACTACGCCCTCTAGAACTATGCCTCTGGAACTACGCCCTCTGGAACTACAGCCTTTAGAACTATGACCTCTGGAACTACGCCCTTTGGAACTATCACATGTGGAACTACACCCTCTAGAACTAGGCCCTCTAAAACTATGATCTGTGGAATTATGACCTTTGGAACTATGCCCTCTGGAATTATGACCTATGGAACTACGCCCTCTAGAACTATGCCCTTTGGAACTATGACCTGTGGAACTACGCCCTCTGGAACTATGACCTATGGAATTGTGACCTATGGAACTATGACTTGTGGAACTACGCCCTCTGGAACTATGACCTCTGGAACTATGCCCTCTGGAACTACGCCCTCTAGAACTATGCCCTTTGGAACTATGACCTATGGAACTACGCCCTCTGGAACTACGCCTTTGG
>ML788261.1:413327-425717 GCA_009831015.1 Picea engelmannii
TGACCTATGGAACTACGCCCTCTGGAATTATGACGTGTGGAACTACGCCTTCTAGAACTAGGCCCTCTGGAACTATGACTTGTGGAATTGTGACCTCTGGAACCGCACCCCATGGAACTACGCTCTCTGGAACTATGACCTATAGAACTATGCCCTCTATAACTACGCCCTTTGGAACTATGACCTATGGAACTACGCACTATGGAACTATGACCTGTGGAATTGTGACTTGTGGAACTATGACCAGTGGAACTACGCCCTCTAGAAATATGACCCGTGGAACTATGCCCTTTGGAACTATGACCTGTGGAACTACGCCCTCTAGAACTAAGCCTTTGAAACTATGACCTCTGGAACTATGCCCTCTGGAACTATGAATTTTGGAACTACGCCCTCTGGATTTATGACTTGCAGAACTAGGCCCACTAGAACTAGGCCCTCTGGAACTATGACATGTGGAATTGTGACTTGTGGAACTATGACTTGTCGAACTACGCCCTATGGAACTATGACCTCTGGAACTATGCCCTCTAAAACTATGACCTATGTAACTATGTCCTCTAGATCTACACTTTATTATATCAAATACTTGAGGTAGGGCAACACCATACAATGGATCATATTATGGAAGGGATCCTCTCATGTTCACTTGCCTCTTCAAGGGGACTTCCTCCTATTGAGCTACCACTCCAAATACAATACTTCTCCTCATATACCACTACATGATCCGAATTTATGCAGGAACACAACATAATACACAAATAACCATGAATATAGAGATGCAGTAGAAATAACACTCCATTTCATTAATATCAAAGAACTGAAATTTGTTTGCAGACAGAATGGAAATAAACTTGCTAGGGCGCTGGTAGCTTATCTCTAAGTAGAGATGTGGCGGATACAGGCCTATGAACTCTTTTTTACAATGAGGCTCGAAGGCTTATATATTATTGAGAAACAATGGAAACCCTAAACATCCAAAAACCTAACCCTAGGAGATGAAACACCAGAATATGGGCCCCGTCGAGGTAAATTGGTACATCAATTTCTCAGGGTCATAACTTTGGCATACTATCTCCGTTTGACGCACATGATACATCGTTAGAAAGATCTATTCGAGGATTACAACTATTGACATCGAATATCAAATCTAAAACAAACTTGTTTTCTCCGAATGTTTGATGCTAAAAAAATGTCGTTTAGGGCCTCAAAACGACTCTGGAAGTTCAGAACTTGAAAAACTGCCAAAAATAGTAAATTGTTCTACAATTAACGAAACTGAAAAACTAAAAGAAACAATGGTGGGAGTCCAAGTGGAATAGGTGAGTGACCACCAATATCCACCTAGATCATTACATTGCTTGAAACCCTTTATATAGTGCTACCATTACCTAAGAACATTCTAGAGGAGGAATCTTTTAGAAGAAGAACCTTCTAAGAAGTCCTATTACATTTATTATATCTAACTACCCATTTATTATATATAACGACCATAGTGGGTCTTATTTAATAATATAGTGGACCTAGTCCACCTTACATTGAATGGCCTCCACTACCTCTCTAGCTACATAACATAGTTCAAGAGGTCATAGTTCCAGAGGGTGTAGTTCCAGAAGTCACATTTCCACATGTCATAGTTCCAAAGGTTATAGTTCTAGAGGGCGTAGTTCCAGAGGTCATAGTTCTAGAGGGCGTAGTTCCAGAGGTCATAGTTCTAGAGGAACTATGCCCTCTAGAACTATGACCTCTTGAACAATGACCTGTGGAACTACTCCCTATGGAACTATGACCTCTAGAACTATGACATGTGGAACTACGCCCTCTGGAACTATGACCACTAGAACTACGCCCTTTGGAACTATGACCTCTGGAACTACGCCCTCTAGAAATACACCCTCTAGAACTATGACCTGGACAGAAGAGAATGCAATTTATGAAATTATAGGTTTCCTAGATAGCATAAGTTAATGATCGCGGGTTCTCGGGGTGGCAGGATGAAAATTGGGCTTTTGTTCTTTTGTTTCCTGCAAATAGCATATAGAGTTTTGTGATCATTCCAACCGACTATCGTTCGGTTGCATACTTAGACAGTTTTATGGACGCGGCTTCGCGGATAGGTTGTATCGAACTATGGTGTATACATTAGCATTTCCGAATCAGTTTTCTTTAAAAGAAGGGTTACTGGACAAAAGACATGGAAATTTATCAAATTATAGGTTTCCTTGACAACATAAATTAAACATAGGAAATATGTAATTTTATAAAGTAGATATATAAAGCATGCACGAAGCCCTCATCCCATACTTAGCCAATTTTTGCATCGGGGGTTCTCGGGGTAGGCGGTTGAAAATTGACAATTAGAGAGTTCTGTGATATACAAATTGACAATCAGACTTGCGGACTATTTGAATTTGAAGAGCGTCATGTCCAAAAAATTTAGCATTCTTGAAATAGTTTACTTTACATACGTTTTACATACCCTGGTGGACAAAAAACACACAAAAAAAATAGTAGGCATTTTTTGGATTGCGGGTTTTGGGGATGGCAGGCTCTAACTTCGGCTTCTGTTTTTTCGTGTCCTACAAATCGCGCGAAGAGTTCCGTGATATACAAATTGACAATCGGACTTGCGGACTATTTGAATTTCAAGGGCTCATGTGCAAAAAAACTAGCATTCTCGAATTACTTTTCTTTACGTACGTTTTACATACGCTCGTCGACAAAAAAAAAATTAGTAGTAACGTCTGTTACATAGGGCTCCATCCCCGCTACCTTCAGTGCTTCCCAATACACATTAAATATGCTTTCAAAAGTCAAAAGCGACCAGACAGGTTCGAAAAGATGGGCTTTAATAACTGGAAAGATCGAGGACATATCCCATTAAAATGAATAGACAGGCGAATATTATGGGATCTGGTAATTTCTTTTTGCCCATATTTTGAATTTGCGAATTTTTTTTTTTGCTTGTGCAGGGTAAAATCATGAAGATGGGTAACACTTTTGCTTGTTTTATGACAAAAAAAACTGTATTTTCATAAGTTCTTCAGCTTTCGGCATACAAAAGTATTTTTTTTTATTTAGAATTTTACTTTACAGTAAAAACAAAACTTGTGAATAATTTTGTTACATTTCTAATGACTATTTTTCAATTTTTTTTTATCAAGATTTGATATGTCAATTTGACAATTGTTTAACACTATGTTCCTTAAACATGAAAGGAATGATAATGAGTTATTGTTTTCCACAACAATGTATCTATTACTAAACTTATGTTTTTAATAAATGAAATATACTGCAGCAATCTACAGAGACTCTATTTTATTATGACTATAATTTTGAATCTAACAGATGAATATTATAATTTCTAGAATTTTTTTAAGTTGACCAAGATGAAAACGTTGCAGATTTTAAACACATGTTTTTCTACACCTTCTATCTATCTTAATTTTTACTTAAAAGTAAAATCTAAAAATACCCTTTTGAAGAGAACAGTTTAACAATTATGAATATAAATTTTCCATAATTTTCGGTTGTGTATTTTTAGAGATATGGATTTTTCATTTCACCGAATCATAATCTCACCTAAAATTATTATTTAGTGATTTTTTTATAAAATTAAATAAAATTAGATAAAAACAATGAAAATGAAAACAAATTATACCCAATGAAAGTAGATTCAATTTTAAAAATGTTGGTATCATTTCTCAAACTAAATTCTGAGTATTTGTAGGAGTCCACTACCTCCAAAGATGAAGTAAGATGGAGAGAATTTGCAGTTTCCTGCAAACAATCCCATTTTCAAGTTTTCGACCGAAACCTAGTTTTTAACGGAATCCGTTAAAAATAAACGTTTCGGATGAAAAGTCTTTCAGCTGAAATATTCTTACCACGGGAAAATAATTCATCCAAAAAACATTGTACACAAATTTTGAGGGCACCGTTAAATTTGACGTGAAAATTTTTGGCCGAAAACAACATTTGTTCGGCCGAAAAATTGCCGCTAGAAATTTTGGAGACCCAATTGTCACGAAAGTGTTACCCAGATTCATGATTTTACCCTGCAGTTTTAGTTTTCTTAAAAGCTTCAGCATAGTTCACAAACGTGTCACCCACAGAGGCCTTGACGCCATGTCCCTCTTTAATATTGTGCATTTCAAAATGATGGGCTTTAATATCTGGAAAGCTCGAGAACATTTCCCATTAAAATGAATAGACAGATCAATATTATGGGATCTGGTAATTTCTTTTTGCTTGCATTTTGAATTTGCGAAAAAATATATATATTTTTTGTTTTTCTTGTGCAGTTTTAGTTTTCTTAAAAGCTTCAGCATAGTTCACGAACGTGTCGCCCATAGAGGCCTTGACATCATGTCCCTATTTAATATTGTGCATTTTGAAATGATGGGCTTTAATAACTGGAAAGCTTGAGGAAATCTCCTGCATTTTGAATTTGCAAAAATAACTTTTTACTTCTTTTTTTTCTTGTGAAGTTTTAGTTTTCTTAAAAGATTCAACATAGTTCACGAACGTGTCGCCCATAGAGGACTTGACATCATGTCCTTATTTAATATTGTGCATATCTTAGATGTCAGATTTGAGAATCTACTCGGATATGAGAATTTTAATACGTGCTGCTAGTCACTATTCAGTGCACATATTAAAAAATATTGGCATTAATAAGTGAAAATATCGAGAACATCTGTCATTGAAATGAATCAACACAAAATCTACAGAAGACCATCCAACATTTCTTTTAAATACTTATTGCCATTTCTCTCTATCATCAAAGAGTTGCGCTTTAGGGTGCCTTCGTTCTAATGTTCCTAGTCATGGATATGTAAGACAACTTAGAGATGCGATTGAGGGGTAGATGAAAGAAGAGAGACTGGTTTTATGTGACGTGAGATTTGAGTAAAAAAAAAAAAATTGTTATACAAGAGAAACTCGGAGAGGACGAAAAAAAAGAACAAGTGTGTTCGGGTTGGTGTTCTAGCTGTGTTCGATGCTTTGGTTGGTTGAAAAGGCTGCCTGGAGATTTTTTTGTTGAACTTCTTTTTTTTCTTGCTGGGAATTGTAATGGATTTTGAGGTCACGTGCAAAATATTTCTTCGTTTAAGTATATAACTTCTTCCAACAACACAGATTTGGAAACTGTATTGAATTGTAGAGATCACACAAGTATTTGTCTTCCTCGGAGGCAGGTAACAAAAACTGTATATATGGATAAAATGACATATTATCACTACAAAAGTTTTTATTTCATAGTTTGATGACCTGCATGTGGGTCTGGTAGCCGACTTGACAGAAAGCCATGTTCTTTGTCAAAGTTTGTTCGGTTTCCTCTGGATGTAGTTGCAGACTCCACATATTTGGTGTCACCTCCGAACATTCCAGACGTTTTTGTGGGCCGCCATACCTCCACCACTATGATGAAAGATATATTCTGATGCCATCTTCAACATTTGATACACTTGCCAGACTTGTGCTGGTGCATTCTGCAACATTTGATGCACTTGCCACACCTCTGCTTCCTGAAGAAGTTATGTACCTCAACAAATTTGCATTTTGCATCTGGGTTGGATGTTTCTTCCAATTTACTGTAATAAAGAAAAGAAGTTCCACATACAAATCCTCAGACAGGCTTCTCAACCAAACAGAAGAGCGAATACAGGGAGAATACCAGTCACTATGTACTTGAATTTTTTTCCCCTGCCTTAGCTATTGTGACATAAAACGACTCCGTCCGCTTTGAAATCAACCTGAATCACATTTCTAAGTTGTCTCAGATGTCAAGGATTAGGAACATTGCAAGGAAAACACCTTAAACCCCAACTTTTCGACGACAGAGGGAAATTAATGCTTGACAAAGAATGGAATGTTGAATAAGCAACCATTGCAAGCAGGCCATATCTAGAAGAGACAAGGTATTCAAAAAACTGGGATAGATGTACTAGACAACATCGATTAAGAACAAAACCCAAAATTGATATTCAACTCGTTTTTTACGAATAAAGAGTTTGAACATAAAGAAAACTGTGAAGAAGCTTCATCAATGTACATATTTTTTGTTGGTCGATGGCAGATGAAATTGCAATCGTTGTCGCAAATAGCCTCAGCTGTATTTTGTAACCCATCTTATATGAATATAGAATAATTTGGTTCATTTTTTAATAGTATTTTCCAATTTCTGGTATTTGTTTTAATTGTATTTTGTACCTTCTTCCCCCATGTCATTAAACATGAAGGACAATCTTTTGTTTCTGTTGCCCGCTACTTCAATCTAAATAAAACCCGGTCTGTTCTTTCTTTACATTTTACATTTAAGAATAATTTTCAATAGGCCATACTTATGTGGCGTCGGCCCTGTATTTAAAGAAAGAAATTGGAGGACCCGTCCTGTTCCCATTTTTCGGGTTCTGTAAATAGAATGAATTAATGAGTTACAACAACACGGCTGAATTGTTGATGCAATGTTCCTGTGAAGTATGTTGGATATATTGCAGCTTCTTCTATTTGATTATATCCGTGCATATATACTAATATCAGTACTATTGGAATAAATACAAAAAAAATCCTCTTCGTCAAAGCCTAGGCAATTATGTTTGGGTTTGCAGTATTAAACAACTATGTCCATTGTTCCGTCATATACATCTTGCATCCTAAGAACTTTCGTAGTCTGCAATTTATGCTTTAATTATTTAGTCACACCAAATTTTGATTGCATTTAATTTAATTTAGATATTGATGTTTATGGAGAGCCAACGTTTGGTGATGTCATTGCAACGAATACAAGATGAATATATGATAAGGAGTTTATCTCGTTGATACCAAAATGCAAATTCATGTTTCTTGTTGCGCTATGTACATCTTGCATTCAAAATTTGTGTGGTTTCAATGAAATTTGCGAGGCGAAGAGCATCTTGCAATTTGGGAGATCATATGCATTTGAAACAGAAACAATCCATTAATATATATTAGTATGAATACTATATAGATAAATATGAAAAGTTTCTCCATTGATAGATACTAGTATGAATGTTATTGATATAGATATCAAAACTATCTTGGCCAATACTTAGCTAGTTAACTAGGCACCAGGCCCCGGGTTCGCGGTACTCAACACCTATGTCCCCTGTTTCATCATATACACGTTGCAGCCAAATAACTTCAGTGATATGTACTTAATTCTTTTAATAGTGAGAACCCAACAGAGGTTCGAAAANAAAAAAAAGGTTTTTTCGACTCTCAGATACTTATCTCTTTTCCCCCTTTTGCTTTTCCCATCCATTATGGATTTTTGGTTTTATACTTAGTCGTATTTCTATGATGGAAGGTTACAGGGTTTGCGGGATGAAATATCTTCATCTCCATCCATATCTTCACATGAATAATCTGATTGACCGATGTACCTTTCCATACCTAGGCAATTTTATGACCGCAATTGTCAAATCGGTGCATAAGAACTGGCCTTTTCTTCTTCCTGCTCGTTATCACTTTCTGGATATATACTTAGTGCCATTTCTATGGTATTCGGTTCCAGAGTTGGTGGGCTAACATGTCTTCATATCCATCTGTATCCTCGCACGATGGATCCGATCGACTGTTTTTCCTTTCCATACTTAGACAATTTTATGCTCGACGCTGCGGGGCCAACGCTTGTGAACCCAACTTCTTATTGTTCTGATAAATACATATTGCACTCAAAACATCCGTGATCTACAATTCCATCGTGGGTTCCTCATATACATTAACTTTTTTCAAAGTATCTGTTGCTTCTTTCCATCCCTAGCAACTTCGCGTCCTTCCTGATATACATCAAGAATGCTCTTACTAGTGACAAGTGGACACACTGGTACGAAAGATACTTCCGTGATCTGCAATTCATGCCTTAACATCTCCATCTATATCCTCGCACGACGTATTTGACCGACCATTGTTCCTTTCCATACTTTACCAATTTTATGCCCGTCGCTGTGGGGCTGACACTTGTGAGCCCAACTTCTTATCGTTCTGCTATATACATATTGCACTCAAAACATCTGTGATCTACAATTCCACCACTAGTTCCTCATTTACATTAAGTTCGTTCAAAGTATCTGTTGTTTCTTTCCATTTCTAGGAACTTCACGTCCTTCCTTATATACATCAACAATGCTCTTACTAGTGACAAGTGGACACAGTGGTATGAAAGATACTGCCGTGATCTTCAATTTATGCCTTAATTGGTGAGAAATAACCAAGGATTCACAAGAATTTTCATTAATAATCAAACACTAGATGTTCTTCTGCGAGATACTTAGTTCTTTTACTCTTGTCTTCTTCCTGTGTATTATCTACAATTCCACTGCGAACCCCTCCATCCTTTTTCCCTTATTTGCTTCCTGTGTACTATGGTACTATAAAATATGGACATGGTATTTTATAGAGCATGTACAAATTCTACATTCCATACCTAGCAACATTTTGGATCGTGGGTTCTTGTGCGGGCGGGCTCAAAATTGGGCCTCCATTGTTTCGTGGCCTACAAATAGCACCCAGAGTTCCGCGATATACAAATTGACAAGTAAACCTACAGACTGGATGACTCAACATTTCACTTCTATTGTTCTGTGTCCTCCAAACAGTGCTCTCAGTTCTGCGATATAGAAATCCACACACGGAATGCAGGACTAATGAGGTGGAGATTTCCATTGTTTATGTATGATAATCCCTATTAAATATCTAACAGGATCTAAAAAGTTATTTTGAATACTAAATTAGCTCTTAGTAGTGACAACTGGACATAGAGGTACAAAACAATTGGGATTGCACTCTTGACAATATGCAAATTGACTACCAGATTCTGACATCGTCTGCTCTTCCGTGTTACAGATTATGCATTCAAATGTTCGGAGCGATACAATTAGAAGGTCCGACCCTTGCCTCCTCTCCAGACACCTTCTCAGCTTGTTTTGGATCCTCCTGTTGTCGAGTTCACGGAATATGAAGCTCCAACATTGGTGGGTTGACATATCTTTATCTCCATCTATATAATCAGACGACGAATCTGACTGACCACTGTTGCTTTCGATACTTGGCCAATTTTATGTCCACGGTTGCCGGGTTGGCACCAATTTCATCTCCATCTATATCATCACATGGAGAATTGGACCGCCAGTTGTTCCTTTTCATACTTAGTGAATTTTATGCTCGTGGTTGCCGAGTTGGTGCAATTGAACTCTGTTCCTTTTTGTTCCATTATATACATCTTTAACTCTAAATTTTTGTGATCTACAATTCCACTGCTAACTACTTCGTCCTTTTCCCCTTTTTTTCTTCCCGTGTATTACGGGACTATAAAGTATGGACATGATATCTTATAGAGAATGTACGAATTCTACATTCCATACCTAGTGACATTTTTGATCGCGTGTTCTCGGATGGGCAAGCTCAAAATTGGGCCTCCATTGTTGCATGTGTTACAAATAGCACCCGAAATTCTGCGATATACAAATTGACAAGCAGACCTGCAGACTAGCTGACTCAACATTGTACTTATATTGTTCCATGTCCTCCAAACAACACTTCCATTTCTACGATATACAAATTCACACACAGAATGTAGAGTTGGCGGGCTGGAGATTGACATTGTTTACGGATGTTAATCCCTATGAAGTATCAAACAAAATCTAAAAAATTATTTTCAATATTAAATCAGCTCTTAGTAGTGACAACTAGATACAGAGGTATGAAATAGGTGGCATGAACCCTGCGCAATATACAAATTGACTATTGGGTTCCGACATCGTCCGCTCTTCCGTGCTACAAATTATGCATTCAAATGTTCAGGACAATACAATTTGAACGTCGGGGACTTGTGTCTTCTGCAGACACGTTCTCAGCCTATTTTGGATCCTCCTATTGTCAGGTTCACTAAATGTGAAACTCTTGGATACTGTTTCGGGTTGGTATCAAGCTTTGTTGTACCATGGTTCACAAATGTTTCAAAGTATCTGTCACTGCCTCAGTTGGCATCCCGCCCCCTGCAATATACAAATTGACTATTGGGTTCACATATTGTACTCAAAATTTCTGTGATCTACAATTCCACCGCCAACTCCTTTGTCCTTTTTCCCTTTTCTTCTTCCCCTATATTATGGCTCTGTTAATTTTCAGACCCTAATCTAGTTTCAGTCTCGCTGATTTTTCAGCCAATGTTTAATGCCGAAACCCAGTTTTATATTAACATATAAATACACAGAAGAAAATAAACTTCAGAATTGAAACATGAGGATTCTGAACATCGTTTTAAATGCAGAAAATATATATCAGTAGTATGCAAAACTCAGAAAATTTAGACAGAAAAATTTTCGGTCTAACTTCGACCCTGGAAAAACCCACAAGGGGAAAACTAGTGAGAGAGGGAGATTTTTATTATTTAGGAGCTTCAGAGAATTCTTTTACAGCATATTCATCTTCAGAAATTTAAATGACAAACTTATCTCGACAACCGTACCAATTCTTCACACAGGAAAATGAGCCAACTCCTTAAAATTCTTCCCAGAATTGTCTGCAATAAATTACAGGTCTGCTCCTCGATTTTTGTGCCTCCAAACTATTGTACGACCACCTTGAA
Organism: Picea engelmannii; assembly: GCA_009831015.1. Lineage (NCBI taxonomy): Eukaryota > Viridiplantae > Streptophyta > Pinopsida > Pinales > Pinaceae > Picea > Picea engelmannii. Next base: position 423,943 of record ML788261.1, read on the forward strand.
ATTCATGCCAACTGCCTCAGCTCAAAAACAAAGAAATAAATGTTGTACGACCACCTTAGGAAACGTGCCAAAACTTCCAGAAAACAACACAGAATGTTTTGCTCGAAATCTATGCCAAAAGGACAGTCTTACGGACTATACAAAATCTATACAGTACATACTGTACTTTCCTGTCTTGAAATCCATTCCCTTTCTTTGTTGTACAAAACTTGAAATCCATACAGTACGACCTTAATTGTTGGACTGTACTTTGCCTCAATTTCTGTGATTGCTCCTCTTGTTGTACAACCTACTCAATCTGTACAGTATGACTTGCTTTGAATGCTATCCTTGTTGCCTCGATTTATGTGCTAACTCGCTACCTTGGAATGCGTGCCCTAGATCTCAGAAATAGTTGCTCTCTTGCTGCTCGAAAATGCTCTCTCTCTTGCTCTCTCAAAATGCTCCAACTACCCAAGAATGGGTGCGCCCTCTTGCCCTAATCGACCTCATGAGGGAGGGTGAGGGGTTTTCTAATCTAACGGTTGATATTAGATTAGATGAATGGCTGAGATTTGGTGTCTCTTCACTCACCCTCACTTTCGTAATAAAGTTATCTTTTAATTTGCATCTCACAAATTAATTTGACTAGGACCCACATTAGGCACTTTCTCCCCCTTATGCGCCTAGGGAAGAGAAACACTTGCCTTGGTACTTTATTTAATCAAAAAATTTAACACTCCCTCATACCGAGGAAAGTGTTACTCACCACTCCAAGCTTGTCCCTGAAAATTACAAATTTGTCTCTGCCCAATGCCTTGGTGAGTATGTCTACAACCTGCTCCTCTGTAGATATGTATTGTATCACCACAACTCCTCTCTGAACATAATCACGGATGAAGTGATACCGAATATCGATATTCTTAGACCGATCATGAAAAACTGGATTCTCCAAGATTTTAATGCAACTCTGATTATCACAGTAAATCACAGTAGGCCTCAACTGCACACCGAACAATCCCACCAACATCTTGCGAAGCCAAAGGGCCTCACAACTAGCCTGACTAGCTAACATATACTTAGCCTCTGCCGAAATCAAAGCCACTGATTTCTGCTTCCGAATGAACCAAGACACAACTGTTGATCCCAATCTGAAGCAACACCCTGAAGTGTTTTTCTTGTCACTGACACATCCTGTCCAATTCGAGTCTGTATAGCCAACCAGACGAACTCCATCTCCTCTATGACAGTCCAAACCATAATCTACCGTACCACAAAGATACCCGAGCACATGTTTTGCTGCCACCCAGTACACTCTCCTAGGCTCCACCATGAACTGTCTTAGAGTGTTGACAACAAAACAAATATTTGGCCTAGTATTGACCAAATACATCAATGACCTGATCAACTGACGATATAAAGTGGGATCCACCAACTGTGACTCAGAAGCATGAAGCTTCTTCTAGTTGGTAATCATGGGAGTGGTCATGGGCCTACTATCTCCCATCTGAAATCTTCCCAGAATGTCACATACATACTTCCTTAGTCGAAGGAAGATGTGTCCAGGCTCTTGCCAAACCTCCAATCCCAAAAAGTAATGCATCAGTCCAATGTCTGTCATCTCGAACTCTGAAGCAAGGCTCTCCTTGCAGCTGTTGATGAGTCTCTATGCCCTTGTAATGAAAATGTCATCCACATATAGCAGAAGAATGAGAGGATCCTCACCAACCACAATGAAGTATAGGTTGGGATCCGCCTCACTCTTCTCAAAACCCAACTGCTGCAAATAGGCATCT
>ML788261.1:438408-452206 GCA_009831015.1 Picea engelmannii
GTATTGTAACTTGCGATGTTTCATAAAGAATGCTTTGTTATATTGGTTGAGATTCAATTGAGATACAGAGAATGGAAAGGATTTCCTAATTTTGACATAAGAGAAAATATATCAGATTTAAGAAAAGGCTAAATATAGATGAACCAAATTAGATTCGAACAACTCTATGCTGAAAGATAAATCAATCAAAGATAGCTCAACACAACCCCACAACCCCATAGACATTAGGTAGTTTAAGTTAAATGCATTTGCATTACTTGCAGTTAAAAAATCATCTCTATTTGTCACTAATATAGGAAAACCAATAGATGTGATAAAAAATATCAAAATCGTATTGTAACTTGCGATGTTTCATAAAGAATGCTTTGTTATATTGGTTGAGATTCAATTGAGATACAGAGAATGGAAAGGATTTCCTAATTTTGACATAAGAGAAAATATATCAGATTTAAGAAAAGGCTAAATATAGATGAATCAAATTAGATTCGAACAACTCTATGCTGAAAGATAAATCAATCAAAGATAGCTCAACACAACCCCACGACCCCATAAAGAGAAAAATAACCAAGAAATAGATTGAGCTGAGCTGAAAAGAGAAAAACACAAAAACAAGAAAGTGCAAGAGTAGATAGGTGCTTTTAGAGAAATCAATTTATTAAGAATGAGAAAGAGCGAGAATATAAATGAGATTTGGGTGTATTTATACACTAGTGAAGAGTGGATGTTTTTTCCAATAAGGCTTTTGAGCCTACATGTATAAGATTGGTCTTAGCCATGTAATATTACAATAATACTTACAATATAAAGTTGTTCACCGTGAAAAGTGAAGATTAGACCACTATTCTCAACATCTCTCTTATTCTGATAAGGGGTCACAAAAGAAAGATGTTACATCACATACTTCAATAACATTAAAGGAGTGTTATTTCTCACATTGAGTCATACCTTGAACAATAGGAGTTCAACTGATGATGTGCAGTGTATACCAACTCCATCAAGCCATTTTCATAATAAATATATTCTTATGTTTATCTAATCCATTTCTATATGAGGGTGTAGGGAATAGTCCCTCCCCTACCAAGAGATGTCACAAGAAATGTTTTGAAATCTATCATATCCTCTACCATCAACTGATACACTTAATCTTTTTTTTCTTTCATTTTCCACTAATGACATGAGTTCCTTGGATTTACCAAGAACTCTATTCTTGAATTGAATGATGTATATCTAAAAGAAGATGGAAAAATCATCAATGAAGTTAAGTAACTATCTCCCCCAAGAAAATGAGTGGTCATAGATCTACCAATATCACTATAAACTAACTCAAGACATTGATAAGGTCACCCTTGCTTTGTCCTTAGGAAAGGATTTTTTATGGTGTTTCTCTAATACAAACTCTTAACAAATACCACTAAGAGGCTTAATCTATGGATTATCATTATCCATATGTGGATGACTCATATTTTATAAAAACACAAATTTTGTATATCTCAAAAATTGATGACATGACATGTCACTCTTGTTGACACTAGATACCATAGCAACAAATTCTTCTTGTTGAGATCACGAGAGAAGGATTGGATGAAACCACCAACAAAGCCTAAATAAAAACTAACCATAAGAACATCATAACCCAAGAATTCCTTGGATTTACCCATATATCTAAGAACATCATAACAATATAATGACATGAATTCCTTGGATTTACCAAGAACTCTATTCTTGAATTGAATGATGTATATCTAAAAGAAGATGGAAAAATCATCAATGAAGTTAAGTAAATATCCCCCCCAAGAGAATGAGTGGTCATAGATCTACCAATATCACTATAAACTAACTCAAGACATTGATAAGGTCACCCTTGCTTTGTCCTTAGGAAAGGATTTTTTATGGTGTTTCTCTAATACACACTCTTAACAAATACCACTAAGAGGCTTAATCTATGGATTATCATTATCCATATGTGGATGACTCATATTTTATAAAAACACAAAGTTTGTATATCTCAAAAATTGATGACATGACATGTCACTCTTGTTGACACTAGATACCATAGCAACAAATCCTTGTTGTTGAGATCACAAGAGAAGGATTGGATGAAACCACCAACAAAGCCTAAATAAAAACTAACCATAAGAACATCATAATCCAAGCCTGGGTTACGTCCATAATTCTTAGCCTGATGGTGTATACGCCGACGCTCATCATGAGAAGCAGAAGTGGGGCACTTCAAAGTCTGGAGATAGATAAGTATATCTCCGTACCAGGGATCTGAAGATGTGATCAAAAACATATCTCCCCGGATAGGAGATTCTTCAGGCACAAAGTCACATGACTCAACCGGAAGTTTCGAAATAAGTTTTGCAAAGACCAGTGACTTTTTGGACTTGGCAGAAATGAAGTCCAAGTCAAACTCCTTGAGGATGACTATCCATCTACTAATTTTTCCAACTATTACCCATCATGTCAATATGTACTGGAATGGATTCACGACAGCAATGACAGTGGTCTTGCGAAACAAAACATAATGACAGAACCGTTGAACAGCATGAACTGTTGCCAACACAAGTTTTTCGATATGAGAATAATTGAGTTCCGGTCATATGAGGCCTCGAATCAGGTAATAGATCACGTATTCTACGAACAAATGATCTTCCTGAACTAAAACCATGCCAATGGTTGACTCTGCTACAACCAGATATAATAAGAAATCTTTGTTATAGTTAGGTGGTCGGAGCAGAGGGGCAGTTGTGAGGGCATGTTTTAATGCGTTGAAAGAGCATTGAGCGGCATCGTCCCAGTAAAAAGGAACGTCTTTCTTCAGTAAGCGCATAAATCCCTTGGTGATTTCAGCATAGTTGGCGATGAAGCGTAGTAAAAAGTTCGCCTTGCCTTGTAGACTCTGAAGTTGAAGGATTGTGCGTGGGGGGGCAACTGGATTATTGCCTCCACCTTGAGAGGATCGACCATGATCCCTGTTGTTGATACGATGAAACCTAACAAAAGTCCTGATGTTACGCAGAAGTTGCACTTGTTTGGATTCAAGCGAATCCAAAAGTAGCGACGGCGTTCGAAGATCAGTCTAAGGTGTGTGGGATGATTCGTTCTCTTGCGAGATCGCGATGCTAAATCATCTAGATAGGCCTCGACTATATGCTTGAGATCGTGAAAAGAAAAAGACATGGCCCACTAGAAGGTGGCTCTAGCATTTTTAAGACCAAAAGGCATTTTACGATACACGAATGTACCCCAAGGACAAATGAATGTTGTTTTGTGTTAGTCTTCTGGTTTGATTTGGATTCGATTATATCCCGAAAAACTATCCATGAAAGAAAAGGCCTTGCAACCAGAACATTCATCAATTATATGGCCGATGAATGTTGTTGAAAAATTATCTTTGGGACATGCCTTATTCAAATCATGGAAATTGGTACATACACGAATCGTGCATTGTTTCTTATTGACTGGCACAAGATTTGACACCCATTGGGTCAAATGGATAGGATAGATAAAACCTGCCTTTAGCAATTTCTCAAACTCAATCTTGATGGCTACTGCTTTCTTAGGATTAACTGGATGAAGCTTCTGTCGAACAGGCTTGGCATCCAGATACGTTGTGATCTCATGTTCAACTATTTTTGGATCGATACCTGGCATTTCATCATAAGACCAGAAAAACACGTCGTGAAATTCTTTGAAAAGATCTATGTAGATTTGAATCTCTTTGGGGGAGCAATCCGCTCCAACGAAGGCATTCTCCACAATGCCAGGGTTTCAGGAGATATTGATCGGTATGGTTTCAGTGATAGTTTCCATATTTCCCTCAACATAAATTTTGTGTGTAGCTAAGAGATTAATAGGACACGACTGATTTCCCGTCATGGTCACGGTGAATTCTCCTGCTTCGATTTGGCTTAAATCTGGGAGAAAATATGATCTATGATGAAGATCGTCCCAGGGTCTTTCCGGACTAGTCATTGCTTCGATTACGACTTCATCAGAAGGCAAGACTAAGTTTAACGAATCGATGTTAGTGAGAGAACCCTGAGCCCAAATAGGCTCTAGAAGTGGATCTAACTCTTGTGTAGGAGTCGGATCAGTGTTAGCTGAAGCTTGATGGACTAAAGAGTACACTACTTCAGTTGCAGAAAAGGGCATGGACATGCCCGAGTGCCCTATCTTGTCCATCGGGGCTAATGGGGAAGGAAGTATCCAGGGATCCTCAAAATAAGTTGTGCAGAATGATGAAACTTGAAAAATATCAACCTTATGGTGATTGGATATAAATTTGATATCGCCGTGAGGAGGTGGGTAATCGAAGGTACGCATCAAGGATGGGCACAAACCAACTCCTACATTGATGAAACTTGGTTGAGGATTATCAATCATCGGGACCGTGGATGCCCCCAAAGCTGGGTTAGGTCTGGAGAAAGACAATTGATCGATGGTCACTATCCGACCCTCGTGTGGAAATGACAAGAGGCAAAAAACTGTAGCAACCACAACTTGCATAGCATAAGTCCAACTCCACCCTAACAAGAGGTTATAGTCGAGGGGAGCATCGACTACCTCTACTTCGACACACACGGTTTTCCCTCCTAACTGCACAGGGAAAGAAGGAACGATGCCATGTGGTCGGAACGAACGACCGTCGAAAGCAGTGAGGAGAGTAGGTGATGGAGACAAAATGGGCTGGTCAATGGCCTTCCAACATGCCAATGACATAATGCATGTCGAGGCACCCTCATCAACCACCATGCGAAAGATATTCCAAGCAAAAGTTTTCATGGGATAAGCCACTACTATCTGAAACGCTATGTGGTAAGGAAATCAAGGTTTTAAGTCTGTTGTATCCAACATGATGGTACCCGGATTACAAGTCTCGGTAGAGCCTAAAGCGATTAACAAGGCTTTCCTCTGAGAAGGGTAGCTTTGGAGGACCTCCAAAGCAGACATCGCACAAGGGGTTTGTGATAAATCCTCCACCACAGAGTAGTTTTGGGCGGTCCTTGCATTTGGGTTATGAGAAGCTTTTTTAAATGCACCTTTTGGAATGCGTGTCATTGTTTCTCCCAACGTCTTCTCAATCTGTAGAGGAAGAGATGGGAGATCAGCTTATTTACCCTTCTCAGAAGCGCTTTGTTTACTATAGTCATGTGCTCTAGTTGATATAAAAGCATCACCCCTAACCATATATACATTCGCGGATGCGAGGTTGTTCGGAGGTGGGCAGGGTTCTTGGCTGCCCCCTTCCGTGCTTGTAGAGGCTTGAGTTAGATTTTTCCCATGTTGAAAAGGATTAGTCAACACTTCTTGTTGTTGCTGTGTGAAAAAATTTTGGGCCTCTACAAGTCAAGGACATAGATGGGTCGGGTGGTCTTCCGTGCACAAGTTGCATGGATACCTCGCCTTTCGTTTCTCAGTGTTGTCCCCGCCAGCATTATTGTTGGGTTTTTTGTCCCCTTTACCCTTCTTTCGGTTTTTTTTCTTCCCTTCAGGCTGGTAGGTGGCCTTTGGGTTAGTCGAATGTACTGTGTGTACTTTCGACATTTTGGTAGAGAGAGCAGCCAAAGCAGTAGTTTGGTTGGATGTTGTGTGTTGTATAGATAACTGCTGCAACAACCTTCGTCAATTGCTCAGCGGGCTTTGTTTGTGCTGAACCAACAATACCATCGACATGTGGTCCAACTCTCTGTCTAGTTTTATCCAGTATTGAACGTGGCACATCTGGCAAGATGTTGTATAATAAACCAGACTGAGAATATATGAGCTTAAACTATTGATCCCTCATGATGGCATATTCTTCGGAGAAAACTCCTAACGTCGCAATGTCTTTGGATAACTGCAGGACCAAAGACTTAAGGAACCACTCAAGCAGGAATGCTAGTGGGACTGGTACCTTGATTAAACTCTTCCGACGTCTCCATTCTCAGACGTGATCAAAGATATGGTCCACTGTTGTATGTTCGAAATTGGCGAGAAGCTCGATGCCAGCATCGTATCTCACAGGTAATTGGAAATGGTTCTGGAAATCCATCGCCATTTCGTCAAAAGAAGAGTATCTTGAGCGATCGAGCTCAATGTACCATTTCGCGGCACTCCCAATGAGAGTACGTTGAAACAATCACAACTGTATAGAGTCATCTTTCAATGAGTTAGATGAGCACCAAACATGAAAGGTAGTCACATGATCTCCTGGATCTTTGTTAGATTTGGCTTCGACCTTTGGAATGTCTGAAGGAAACTTTGTCGGCATAGGAGCCCAACACAGATCGTGACAAATAGGTTCATTCAACAACCTTGTCAAATCTGGCAAGTGTAAAGTCGCCAAGAATGGTAGTTTGGGTTGTTGTTGATAACCTGGAAAAAAGGGGCCTGGAGTTTGACTGGCACCAGGTTGCTAGGAAAAGTTTGGCTGCTAGCCCGAATTCTGGTAGAAACCATGGCCCTGGCCAACGTATGGATTTTTCATATGTGGAGACATCATTGGCTGATTTCCCAAATAGGACATAGATGGTTGGGCATGCATTATATTCGAAGGGCTTTGGGAAGGGATACCCCATGTCGGTCCCGTGGGGATAGGCATAGTAGTTTGGTCGGGATTCCATTGATTGTGAAAAGAATTACCCCAAATCGACATTCCGGACAAGGGAACGAATCCCTACCCTGAATTCCAAGGTCCTACTAGGTTTTCCCCCTATGCAGGAATAGTACCTTGCATAGGAGTAGATTGTCCAAAAACGGGGTTGCCCCCAGTTGGGAAAGCGGCTAACGAGAAGTTGTTGTTACCAAACGTTCTGTTCAAGGAAAATGATGTTGAACCTACCGACATACTATGTGAAGGTGGTCCTTGACTCCCTGCTCCAAATAAACTATTGTGTGTAGGTTTCTCGACAGATTGCTCATGCGAGCCACCGAGTGAAGGGGATGAATGAGGGATATGACCTCCTCCATAAGGGAAAGCATTAAAAGGAGCAGGAGTCCCCCCTATGTGATCTTCCAGAGTAGCGCTAGAGCTCCCTACCCCTAGACCTAAAGCCTATAAAGTGGAGTAAGAAAGTATAGGACTTGTACCTAAACTAGGCATCTCATATGAGAAAGGGGTTGTGGCCATAGCCAAAGACGAGACCGTACCACTGTGTGAAATAGTTGCGGTCGAGACCATGGTGGCTCAGACCGACGATGGTGGGTTAGGAGGTGAAAGCTCTCCTGTGGTGACAACCATGGTGGGAATTGAAGAATTCCCAGAAAGAGTAACAACATTTGTTTCCATTGCTGTGTGTAACACTATCTAGTGCTCGTAAAATTGAATTGGTACGATGAAAGGTGCCAAGAAATCAGTGGTTGGGGTTTCAACCAAGCCAAGAGCGGTTGCTTCAAGGTCCAAAATGGCCGATTCCTCCGGGGTTTGGTCAGGCACAATGGCTTGTAACCTAGTCGCTTCAAAAGACCCTTGTTGGTCTAGCTTTCGCCTTAATGGTGGCAGGGGTGGCTCCAGTGTAACCAGCGGCAAGCCAAGAAGATTTCGTGACCGACAGAGCTCGATATCCTCCACTGTGTGAGAGGATCCAAGACACTCTAAGGTAGTCTAAACGTTAAAAAGTAACACACACTAAAAAAAATCCCTAGAAGATAAGACAGACAAACACTAAATTAATTAGAAGAACAGTTACAACAACCAACACTGGAGAAACTTATCGGTGCAAGTGCAACTCGAACATGGAAGCACCCTCTGGGTATACTCTGCAAAGCGTGGCCCGATGTTTGTCCTAGGTACTGTGGTATACCCCCGCAGTCACCTGTGTATGTCCCTAAGAAAGATTAGCAACTAGGTTTCTAGCGCGCAAACAATCACCAGACGGGTATAGTTGAAAGTCGGGTAGACCACAATGAGCAGGGTATCGAGCCCAAAACATGTTAAGGGTGTTGAGAGAAAATGGTCCATAAGACAACTGAGGACCTCGAATGGATTCGAGACCCACGAAGCCCCATAGCAAATGCAAACGACTGAATCCCTAGACAAGCCCTCTATATGTGTTCTCCACTACGATTGGTCCAACTTTGGAGGGGTTATCTCTGCTACCTTTACGCACATGACTTTGGGTTTATCCCCTGTGTTAGAGGGGGGTCCCGGATAACTTTCACAACACTGGAATTAGACACTCCCTAACTCAGACTCCAATGTTTGATTTTAAATAGCCTTGAAGAGTTTCCTCTCCAACCTAATCCAAGGCCCTAATCCTGAACTAGTTGGTGAACCCTACAAACATAAAAGTCTAGTATATTTTTAAATTTAGCGTTACTTTTATGGATTTGTCTTACGTCAAGGGGTATGGGGGTGAAACTGATGAGACGTAAAATACAAAAGAAAAAAATGAATAAAAAAGATGGAAACAAAACTTTTACTTAATGCAAAATTTCAACAACTTTTCAAAATAAATATTTTTAATTTTCTAATATTTTGGACAGCAAACTCAAAAGAAATTTCACTTGACTATAAGCTACTTATGACTTATGATCTAAGTAAACTGCAAAAACTTATGAAATAAATGACTTTTCCCTGGCTAATAATGCAAAAACACACTTTTCAACCAAATAAGAAAATGAAAAGAGATTTTTTATTTTATTTAAATGCTTGATAAAGGAAAAAGGAAAAATACCAACAAACAAAAACCAAGAAAAACAATTCTGGCCTAATCTCAGATCACAAAGAATCAGATCAAAAATCACACACTAGCAATTTCAAAAAAAAAATGACTCTCACACTTGTCTAAAAACCTTAAAAATTATTTTATTTTTATGCCAACGTTTTAAATGAGAAAAAGCAAGCTAAGGGTAAGATTAATCCTAAACTACTGACTGCTCAAATAGAGATTCAAAAACCTGAGAGGAATAATTCTTATCAAGGGAAAGGATGATTGTCTTACCCTCAACAACAAGTATCTTGTACAAGCACGTGATTGTCACTCTAACAGCATGCGTGCAAACACATGCTGGATATAGATAGAGGGCGTGTACATGTGGGTTAACCTTGTACAGGTTGCGTGTATATCTAAACTCTGAGAAAAATGAAAACAAACAGACCATACTAGGAAGAGACCACAGATATTGATAATCAGGATCCTTGAAAGGCTTGGACACTCTTTTTAATAGAAAAACAAATAATGTAAGGAAAAATGATAAAGCAAAAACAATCTGAGATAGGACTACAAACAACCAAGACTCAGACAGAATTTCAAAAAACCCCCTGAGAATGTGTGATTCTGACAGGGAAGAGGCTGACTGCCCCAGAAGTTCTCTAAACTATACACTCTACTACTACTTCTTCAACTATCGTTTGCACGCGGGCTATAAGAGAGTAGGGCACAATTACACATGTGCATACCTCATGTAGGATGCGTGTACCTCTATGGGTCTTGACAAACACAGTCAAGAAAATCAGAGAAATCTGGTATGGAAAACCAGACTCTCTACTAGCTCAGACCTTACAGAAACTACAAGAAAAAAGAGGCAAGAAAAACTAGTCTTTAAAACTACCCAAAAACTAAATAAAATTCCAGGAACCCTAGAGAGTCTCCCCAGTATGGTCGCCAATTCTGTTGTGGGGAAAATCTCCCTATGGACTAGCAAATAGAGTTCAGACTTTGCATGCAGATATGAACGAAGAAAAATGACTTTCTACCTCCATCCCTAGATTTAAATCCCCTTTTCTTAGTAAATGCAAGGAAAGATCAACCTACCTCATTCCCGACATTTGATGTTGATCCTCTGTTGTATTTGATTACTTGTTCGCAATACTCCTTCCAAAGATGACTTGCATACAAGACAAGCAACAACTACACATGCATCCCACTTATATACTAACAGGTTAGAAATCCAAACATATACTAATCAAACTATAAAAAGTTCATGAATTGGGACAGGAAAAGCATTTTCTTTATTACTTTGAATGAGTCAACTTACAAAAGTTGAGACCGGCCACCGCTCCGCGAACCTGATCCTGGGTTCCTCTTCTACTGTCCTCCAACTACTTTGCTTTGTATCTCCTTTGGCATTAGGAAAGGCTAAAGGGTTGGGACAATGGGAATATGCAAATCGGGAGAGTTTCTTTGCTATCCTTTTTCTCCTCCAAATGGGACCCCTACCCCTTCTTTTATAGGCTAGAAGGAGCTAGGTATTTGGATGAACCCTCGGCCATGCATGGCCAAGAGTTTCAGTTAACTCACCCATAGATTTTGTGTTCCGTCGACAACTTTCCTTTTTTCATGGTTTTGTCGGTCCACGCGAACTGTTTTGGTTCAGCCAGCGTGTACACACGTGCAGTAATGGAGTAGGACACGTGGGCCTTTATAAAAGAAGATTTTCAAAGAGTTGTTCAGCAGTGCTTTGGCAAAGAAGGGATATGAGATGGCTTGATACCAGGTAAGCGTGTGTGGTTCAATTTAGGGTTATAACACACACATGATTGAAGTGGAAGGTATGATTAACAACCAACCATTTATTATTTTAATTGATTCAGGGGCTAGCCAGAGTTATATAGATCCTAGGGTGGTGGAAAATTTGCATTTATCAAGAAGCAAACATGAAAAGTCTTGGTTAGTGCAGTTGGCTACAGGAACCAAGAGGAAGGTCACTGAGTTGATTAAGTCATTTTCTGTAGACATGAATGGATTGAGCACAAAGGATGAATTGAATATTCTACCTTTAGGTTCTTACAACTGCTTAATTGGGATGGACTGGTTGGACCAACACCATGCCCTTCTGGATTGTCATAACAATAGATTTACATGCCTAAATGAGGAGGAAAATCGGAAAATAGTTCAAGGAATTCCTAGGGTTGTGTCTTTTAGTGAAATCTCAGCCATGCAGCTGAGAAAGTGTTACAGGAAAGACTATCAATTATTTGCAGCCTGTGTGGAGGAAGCATCTAGAGATGAAGTCTCAAATATTGGAGACCATGAGGTACTCACAGAGTTCAAGGACGTATTTCAGGAGGTACCTGGACTACCTTTGAAGAGAGACATCGATTTTTCTATAAATTTGATGCCTATAGCAGCTCTAGTGTCAAAAGCTCCTTATAGAATGAGTACACCAGAGATGAAAGAGTTGCAATTGCAGCTTGAAGATCTTATAAAGAAGGGGTACATTCTCCCCAATGTGTCACCTTGGGGTGCCCCGGTCCTATTCGTGAAGAAGAAGGATGGGATGTTGAGGTTGTGCATTGATTTCCAACAGTTGAACAAGGTAACTGTCAAGAACAAGTATCCTCTGTCGAGGATCGATGATCTTTTCGATCAGTTGAAGAGTGAAAAAATATTTTCGAAGATAGATCTTAGATCAGGATATCACCAGGTAAGAATAAACGATGAGGACATTAGCAAGACCACCTTTAGAACAAGGTATGTTCATTACAAGTTCACAGTGGTGTCGTTTGGACTATCAAACACACTTGCTATTTTTATGTTCTTGATGAATGGTGTATTCATGAACTATTTAGACAGGTTTTTCATAGTCATCTTGGATGACATCTTGGTGTATTCCAAGTCAAAGGAAGAGCATGAAAAATACCTGAGATTGGTGCTGCAAGTGTTGAGAGAACACCAACTGTATGCCAAGCTGAGAAAATGCTCATTTTACCAAAGGCAGATCCATTACTTGGGGCACATTATTTAAGAGGAAGGGATCCTTGTGGATCCTAAGAAGTTTGAGGCCATCCGAGAATGGTCAGCACCAAGGAATGTGGCGGAAGTTAGATCCTTTATGGGTCTGGTGGGCTATTACAGAAGATTTATTGCAAGGTTCTCAAAGATAGCTCACCCTATCACTTCATTGCAAAGGAAGGAGAAAAAGTTTCAGTGGACTGAAGAGTGTGAGAATAGTTTCCATTGATTGAAGCAGTTGTAAACCAGTGCTCCAATCTTGAGGATTGCAGATCCAAATATGGATTTCGTGGTGTGCACAGATGCCTGTAAGGAAGGGTTGGGAGGAGTTCTTAGCCAAGATGGATTTGTAATCTGTTATGAGTCCAGGAAGCTGAAAGAGCATGAAAAGAATTATGCCACTCATGATTTGGAGTTGGCAGCAATAGTCCACGCTCTGAGGAAATGGAGACATTACCTCATGGGAAGGAGATTTGAATTGAGAACAGACCACAACGGTCTGAAATATTTGTTTGATCAGCTGACTTTAAACTCTAGACAAAGTAGGTGGCTAGAGTTTGTATGCGAATACGACTTTGATATAAAGCATATCGAGGGGAAGGAAAACAAGGAGGCCGATGCACTCAGCAGAAAAGTGCATGACTTACATACTTCATCCATTAGCATGTACAGGACTGATATCAAGGGTAGAATTTTGGAAGTTACAAATTGTTATTTGCAATACAGAGACTTAGTAGCAAAGCTACAATAGCGTGAGAGACCACAGAAAGAGGGAAATTGCATCTTGGGAGCTGATGGAATACTTCTGTATAAAAATAGAATGTATATACCCAATGTCCAGTAATTGAAACTTGCGATTCTAAAAGAAATGCATAACATGACGTATGTTGGACACCCTGGATATCAGAAGAATGTGGTAGCAGTCAAAAGCCATTAGTTTTGGCCGGGTATGAAGAGGGAGATCGCTGAATACATCACTAGATGTATGGAATGCCAGAAAGTTAAGGCTGAGCATAGGCACCCAGCAGGGTTGCTACAGCCTTTACCCATTCCTGAATGGAAGTGGGAAGTGGTGACCATGGATTTTATTATAGAATTGCCCAGAACAAGCAAGCAGCATGATTCGATCATGGTTGTGGTGGACAAGCTTGCAAAAGCTGCCCATTTTATTCCACTAAAAACTAATCACAAGGTAGCAAATGTTGTTGATATTTTCCTAAGGGAAGTGACACGGTTGCATGAAATTCCTAAAACAATTATGTCTGATAGGGACCCAAAATTCACCTCGAATTTCTGGAAAGGACTGTTCAAAGGATTCAGAACGAATCTAAACTTTAGTATAGCATGTCATGTTGAGTCTGATGGATAGACAGAGAGGGTGAACAGAGTAATAGAGCACATGCTGAGAATGTACGTGATGGACAAACCATCAAGATGGGAAGACTACATGCATTTGGTAGAATTCGCCTACAATAATGGGTATCATGCATCGTTGAAGATGAGCCCATTTGAAGCACTTTATGGAAGAAAGTGAAACACTCCAGTGAGCTGGGATAATCCAGCTGACAGAGCAATAGTTGGGCCAGAGTTGCTTAAGGAAATGGAGGACCAAATGCTAAAAATTAAAATGAATTTGAAAGCTGCCCAGGACAGGTAGAAAAGTTATGCTGATAAGAATAGAACCCACAGAGAATTCAAAGTGGGTGATCATTTTTTCCTGAAAGTGAAAACTAACAGGAGTTCCCTGAAGCTGGGAAGTTGCGCCAAATTGGCAGCCAAATTTTGTGGGCCATTTGAAATCCTGGAAAGGATTGGGCCAGTTGCATACATGCTTGTATTACCTGCATCTATGACTGTACATAATGTGTTTCATGTTTCATTGACTAAGAAATATATACCTGATGCTAATCATGTTATTGACTGGAATGTGATTTAGGTGGAACTAGAAGGTGTCTTGCAAGTGTATCCTGTGTGCATATTGGACATGAAAAATAAACAGCTCCGAAATCAAGCTATAGGGCTTGCAAAGGTCCAGTGGACCTGGTACGGTCCTGAGGACACGACATGGGAGCATGAAGATGTTATGCGAGCAGAGTACCCGCATCTTTTTGAAAATTTTGAAAAGCTTACAGAAGCTG
>ML788262.1:8176-28754 GCA_009831015.1 Picea engelmannii
AATTTGGCATTTGTAAAGGGAACCATAAAGTATTAATTTTTATGGGCACTATAAGGGACTGCGAAATTGAGTTTTTTCAAGGTTGTATTCTTCTTGAAGTAATCAATTTACTTAAAAAGGGAGAAAGGACATAAATTGTAATACATTGTAAAGAGTTTTAATGTATATTGAAGAGATTTTTTAAGGGGGGGAAAACACATATTTTAATGTAATAGAAGTATTTCTTACTTAGAGGGGAAAAAGCATAATTTGATTTTAAAATTTGAAAGCTTTAAGTGAAGTAAAAGTTGTAATTTTTGTTTCTTTTATTTTTTACGAAGAAATAAAAGTGAGCTACGATATTAATTGCAGAATTGTAATCAATTTATAATAGTCGATTATAGTCAAGTACACAACTCAATCACTCTTTTTCAAGTGACTATACGAGGGTCAAGGCCAAGTCTTGATAGTTCGCCTTCTTTGCGATGCAACGTGTGGTGTGTTTTGCTCTTCATTTTCATGTGGTGCTCCATTCATTTTTTCTTTTCGTTGCATAAGTTTCTTTTTAAACACACATTCATAATGTCTAAATTGATTAATTTATTTTCCTGAGTCTAATAAACTCGAAGGCTCAAAGAATTATAAGGCAAGGAAGCATCATATGGAAATTACATTAATTTATAACGAGCTTTGGAAAGATATTTGTAATGATGATGCAAAACCAGAGAAACCAACTGAGGTAGTACCATTAGCTAAATGGGAACTAAAAGATGAAAAAACATTAGCATTGATTAAATCATATGTTAATGAAGAAATATATGTTCACATTGAAAATGCATTTGATGCATGGACTTCTTGGAAAACATTTAAGGATTTGTTTGACACTCCACCCGGAACTAAAAGGGTTGATCTTCAATTAAAAATGTTTCAACAAAAATTAACCGAAGGTGTCGATGTACTTGAGTACATTTCCCGACTCAAGAATATCAAATAGGAAATATCTAAGGTTGGATTTATTGTTGTCGAAGACTCAAAGACAATTTGATGACAACGATTTTGATTGCGGGGTTGCCATCATCCTATAAACATTTCTTGGAAACTTTGCAGTTGAATGGAAAGTTGGATAAGATCACATTTGATCAGTTGAGTTAATTGTTATCTCAACATGCTAAAACTTTCGGGAAGAAGAAACAAGTTGGTGAAGATGTCTTCCTTACAAAAGCTAGTACAAGTAAATATTCAACTTAAAGTTCAAGAGGAAAATGAGGTCAATTCAACAACAAAGGACGTGGTAATCAAGAGAAATCAACTTATAGAGGACAAGGTTAAGGATAAAGTCAAGGAAGAGGTAGATGCAATGATCAAGGAAGTGGCTATAATCAACAAAGAGGAAGTAGTCAAGGAAGAGGTAATGGAAATTTTCAACGAGGATCAAACAACTTCAGGAGAAGTCAATCAAAAAGACCTCAAAATTGCAATAATTAGTATGACAGAGGCAAAGATTTTAGTCATGTTGTATGCAGACAATGTAACAAAATTGGTCATTATGCATAGGATTGTCGCACTGTTAGAACAAGATTTGCCTCACCTTATGCAATCTCGAAGAGAGGGCCTTACTCCATTTCCCTATGTAGACTTACTTTCCTTGATTAATAAATCCAGAGACAAAAACAAATATTTTTCTACTTGTACACACCTTGCAATTTATAGAGCATGCGTATACGCTGGCTACTCCACTACAACCCGCATACATCGGGATTTGTGCCAGAAAATCAAAAATAAATGTTGGGTTTCCATGTCACGACAAAAGACCTCTGATCCTTGGCCTTCCATATACTAGAAATGTTCCGACTCAGCCCTTCAATTTCATTTTGGAGGCTATAAATAAGCCAATTCCGAGCTATGGAAAAGGAGAGAGAATTCAACTTTGAGAGCAAAGTTACTCTGGAGAAATTATTACTTCATTATTGAGTCTGCATCCCTTTGTCCTTTAAGTCAGAACACAATGTTCATCTCCCAAGCTCTTCCCTTATTGACGGAGAACCTCTTTGTCTCCCTTATATGAGCTTGCCTTTTGTGGAGGATTGAAGTGGTGGAGGCCCAGTTGGAAGGAACTTGGTTTCTCGGTTCCGAACCGTGCTGATACGGAAGTCTGTAATGTTTTCACTTCCACTGATCATTTATTAATAGAAATACTCCTTTCCCATCCAATTGATATCTTGAAAATATATGTGTTATGATCCATGTTCATGTTTGTTTTGAGTATTAATGGATTATGCTATCTAATGTGCTAACCTATTATATTATCACTATATGCTTGTTTTTCTCGTTTGTTGAGAACTTGTTGCATGTATAAAGTTTTGGGTCAAAGTGCTCAACAATGGACATCATCAAACATTTGGATGAGGTAGGCCTCTTTCTTACCTCCTTTGCACATTAATTTATATAGAATATGTTGGAATTGAGTCAATTTCTACAGTCACTCCTGTCTGTTGTGGTTCACCCTATCCATATAGAGATTTTCCTCGTAACACACACTCCTATTGAGAAAATACCAAAGTTTAAACAACAATCAACATCAACACAATATGCTAATGATCAAGAAGATAATGCTTCATAATATGTTTTTATTGCACTTTAGAATTCAGAATCGACAGCTTTAGAATTTTCTCATTATTCTCTTAAGAGTGATTATAAAGATGCTTGGATCTTAGATACAGGAGCTACTAAACATATGAATTTTCGACGTGATTTATTTTGGACATTTCAAGAATGTCAACTGAATTCAATATTTTTAGCTAATGATACAACACACAGACCTTATGGAAAAGGTTCAGTGAAAGTTTCTCTTCCTAGAGAAGGTGATAAAATGATGTCGAATGTTTGGTATGTACCAACATTACAGAATAATTTGTTGTCCTTGCTAATGATTCGCCAAGAAGGACTTCAAATCATTATGGAATATGGGTGGGTGAAAATCAACTCCACCAAACAGAATTTGAAGACAATAATGACAAGATATGAAGATGAAAAGCTTCTTAGGATGAAAGGAAAAGTCATTCCTCGGAAACAAGATTTTGCGGGAGTTGTGGATTCATCAACTTCACCAATAACATTATGGCATGTCTGATACAAACATTTTAATTTTGAAAGTCTCTCTCAACTTCAGAAACATGGAATCGTTTGAGGACTTCCCACTTTTAAAAAGGAAAATGCAAGATGTGCAACTTGCATTTATGGGAAACATAATAGAGAGACATTTTTGACAAGTTCATGGAGTGCAAACCGATGTTTGCAACTTGTTCATAGTGATATTTGTGGACCCCTAGAGTCTTCTCTAGGTGGCTGTAAATATTTTCTACTATTTGTTGATGACTATAGTAGAATGACTTGGGTTTATATTTTAAAGAAAAATTCAGAAACCTTTTAAAGGTTCAAGGTTTTTTGGCATCTGGTTGAAAATGAAGATAACGAAAATATTGGCACATTAAGAATTGATAATGGACGGGAATTCACTTCTAATGAATTTGAAACTTTCTGCAGTTAAAAGGGAATCAAAAGGAAATTAACAAATGTATATACTCCTCATAAAAATGGAGTAGCAGAAAGGATGAATGGCACTTTGTTAAGCATGGCTAGATCCATGTTAACCTTCAAGAATTTAAGTCCCTCATATTGGGCTGAATCATTTCATATTATCATTTATCTAAGGAATATATCTCCCACTAATTCTTTGGATGGGATCACACCATATAAAGCATGGTATGGATTCAAGCCTTGAATCAAACATCTTCGAGTTTTTGGTTCAATATGCTATGCATTAGTTCCTAAAGAAAATAAAACTAAGTTGGATTCACGAAGTGTGAAATGTATCTTGCTTGGATATTCCAATGAGAGGAAGGGATATCACCTTTTATCTGATGGAAAATTCATTTTCAGTAGAGATGTTATATTTGATGAAATAAAAAGTAAGAGTGTTGCAGAAATAGAAATCCTTCTTGAAAGATTGGACAAAGAAGTTGATAAAGAAAAAATTAGGATGCACAATCAACCAAGTCAACAACGTTGGTTTGAAATTGATTTAACTTCTTCAGAACATGAAAATTATTCATCAAGTTTACCTACTTCTTCATCACAAAGTTCATTTGAATCTTCTTCCAGTAGTTCATCAGATGATGACACTCCACCTCAGAATCCTTCCGAGGAACGAAGAGATTTTGTATTTATTAATACTATCTTTAATAATGGTGAACATTCAGATCCTCAAACAAGTCAACAACAACTTCCTAAGTGGGTTGTTCAATTTTTGAAATATGTAAGACCTGATGAATGAAATAAAATAGGTACACGAAGTTCAAACAAGAACGATGAAAATTTCTCCTTAGTATCACATGATTTTACTGATCCCTCAACTTTCAAAGAGGTAGTAAAACATACACAATGGAAACAAGCATTTCTTGATGAGTATAAGGCAGTGATAGAGAATGGAACTTGGAAAATTGTTGATTCTCCTCTAGATGTTAAACCCATCGGATGCAAATGGGTTTACCGCATCAAGTATAAGCCATATGAAACAATAGACAAGTACAAGGAAATACTCATAGCCAAGGGTTTTGTGCAACATTAAGGGATTGATTAAAAAGAAACTTTTGCACCAACAACAAAGTGGAACATAAACTGAATGGTACTTGCATTATCAGCTCATAAAGGATGGAAAGTCCATCATATAAATGTTAAAAGTGCCTTCCTCAATGAAGATTTGCAGGAAGAAGTATATATGACTCAATCTCTCGGTTTTGAGCTTGAAGGATAGGAACACAAATTTTGTAAGTTGATAAAGGTGTTATATGGTTTGAAACAAGCTCCCAGAGCTTGGTATGCAAAGATGGATGATTACCTTCGCAAAGTCGGATTTCAGCGAAGTGAATCTGATGATAACCTATATGTGAACCTACAAAAGAAAAATATGGTAATTTTAATCATGTATGTTAATGACTTGATCATTACTGGAAATAATGATGATCATATTGTTCAGGTAAAGAAGGAATTACAGGTTGGATTCATGATGACATATTTGGGATTACTTCACCACTATCTTGGAGTTGAAGTATATCAACATTCAAACAACATTTTCATTAATTAGTGCAAGTATGCATATGAGTTATTGAAAATATTTGGCATGACAGATTGCAAATCCATTCTCACCCCAATGGAGCAAAATTTAAAACTTTCAAAACTTGAAGGGGTGGAATTGGTAAACATCACTAGTTATTGATAGTTAATTGGTAGCTTGATTTATTTGACAACCACTCGTCCAGAATTATCATATGTGGTCAATATTATTTCCATATTTATTCAAGAACTAAGGGAAAGCCACTGGAATGCAACAAAACAATTTCTTAGATATGTTCAAGGTACAAAATATTATGGTCTTTTATAAAAGAAGAATACAAATTTTGTACTTGTTGGATATTTCGATGTAGATTTTATTGAAAGTGTTGATAATAGAGAATCAACATCAGGTTATTTGATGAATATGGGATCAACAATGTTTTTTTGGATTTGTAAGAAGCAAACTAATTTGTAGTAAATTCTATTGCAAAAGTGTAATATATATCAGTGTGAGAAGCAACACATGAAATAGTTTGGTTACGCAAAATTTTACAGGATTTGGGTATCTCTCAAACATAAGCTACTTCATTGTCAATTGATAGTTAGTCAACCATTAAAATTTCTAAAAATCCAGTTTTCCATAACTATACAAAGCATGTCAACACAAAGTATCATTACACTAGGACACTCATTGCAAAGGGCATCATCAAACTGGTATAATGTTCATCAGAAGATCAAATCTCAGATATTTTTACGAAACCGATTGGCAGGATCAAATTTACTAAGTTTAGAGAAGAACTTGGTATTTGTTCCAATGTACATTTGTATCAAATGGGGGAATGTTAGATATTAATGATCCTAAAGTACTTTGTATAATATTATTTTATTATACTTAGGCTTTTCTAGAATATATTTTAGTTAGATTAGATAATGAGTCTAGAAAAGAGTCACTTTTAAGAAGCAACATAATAAGAGATTGTTAGAATCTTCACTAAATGTAAATGGACACTTGTCATACTCACATGATTATGTGATAATATGTCCATACAAAAAATTAGCTTAGAATTAGTTTTATGAGCTTATTAAATCTCTCACTTTCTAATGTGTTAGTAATGTTGGAGATTGTAAGCTCTCGCATTTATGATGTAATTATTTTCCTTCTTTTAATAAAACTTTTGTGTGTGAGGAAACTTATACTCTCTTTAATGTCTCCATGACCTCTCACCATGCATGTGCCTCCACAAATCTAGAAGGATTTTCCACCCTCCCATTGGAATGTAGACATGTTAATGGATCATTAAGTAACCTATAAAGGCCACCCTCTCTCACCCCTCTAGCCAAAGTCCTTAGAATAGCTAGGATACAATCATTGATGGTGCACCCTTATCCCTCAATGAAAATTCTCTAATGTACATTTTCCATACAAGAAATTGAAAGAAGATTCTTCTTCAACCCTAGAAAACATACAAAACATTATCAACTTAGGAACATCACATGTGGGTGTCTAGAAGGAGATATAGCTATCTTCTCTCATGGGATAAGTGGCATCATCACTAGGATATACACTCAAGACTCCCTCTTTCTCTTGAATCCTACTAAATAAATAACTTTTATATGTTATGTCTTGAGGCTCCACTATCCACATTGTTATCACTCCGTAAATTGCCCTGGCTGTGGAGGCAAGTCACATAGGTAACCTTCAAACCGACTTTAGGTTGGACTTTGACCATTCCAACCAGAGAGGGATCTCTCAATGATTTTCTAACTAATGATAACTCAAACGAAGTTCAATAGAAGGAAACATAAGTCATATATGTATGTAATAATAGGATTTTAAGCTTTTACTGGGCATGGAGTCATAAACTCTAATTATGATGTGAAAAATCAATAACTAGTAAATGAGAAAATTTATAACAAAGGAAAGGATGACATTATTCCCAAGTTTAAAGTCTAGTTGCAGTATGGTGGAATAATGAAGAGTATTAGTCCATTATATGGAGCATCTAACACATGATGAATTCCATATAATTGTAGAAGGAAATAAAAGTACTCATAGCATTGATATCAATGAATTTTGAATCACTTATACTCAATCAAAACAAGAAGAATGAACATTAATATGGTGAACAATGAGGAAGACATACACATGAAAACATGTAGACTTGGAAAACAACTGGCACATGAATCTCTGTTGCAAAATACTCGACACTTCTCTATTGATATTTCATTAAAAATCATAGGAAACAAAATACAAGCACAATAGTTTTTCTTCTCTTCCAGGTCCAACCCCTTTCCATATTGAAAATCATGCAATATATACAAATGAATCACCCTTGGACTAAGGGACACGAGATGGACATCTTCCAAAAATATAGAATAAAGTGATGACCAAAATAGAATCAATTCTAGCTATTCTCCTTAAAACTAGACAACTTGTTTGACTGGATTGATTACATTTAAATCACTTTAACAAAATGCATGCTAGGTGTCAATCATGATGTTCTTTGAATTTAAGTGTCGCTGGAGGTGAGTTGGGATGATTGTTGACTTGTACAAGTTGACCTGGAGGTTATTTGGCACCCTGTCACAGTTGTGCAGCGTTCTCGCTACGCAACAGAAAGCTTCAACAAATGCGCAATGGACTTGCGCATCGAGGACTCTTTCAATTTTTCTTCACTTCTTTGACCTGTTCATGAAATTTGAAGACTCTGCAATGATGTCTTAACCTGTAGGAGTTTGGTAATGAATCTTGGAAACATTCACCCCTTTAAAAAAAAAAACATTGACTTGCCCATTTACTAGAAAGGAAATCAAATCAAAATAAAACTAAAGATCAACATGAAATAAATGGTTGCAAGTGTCGAATTTTTGATGCTTGTTTGTTGTGTTCTTTCGTTACAATTTCCCCTACAATTTTGGGTGGCTGTAAATTACTGATATTGCTTCCCATAATTGCAATAAAATTATTCAATACCAACAAATAAACCATTGCAAGTTAGTATAAATCCCTCGATGAAGAACCAAAAATTCAATACGTTGGTACTTGTAAGATGTTGTTCCCTGAATTGACCAATGGTGACTATGCCTGATATGTCTGGAAAGAATGCAATTCAAGACACTTCATTTATGAAATCTTTGATTAACATTTGTATCCTCTGCTTTATCTCTACGTAGGAATTTGAGAAAAATGATGATCCTCTATTTGCATATTAGAGAAGATCCTTTATCATTAAATGCCTTTATATGTGTATCAAGCAAAGGTGCCTAAATATCCATTGCTTAAACCTTGTAACAAATATATCCACCATAAATTAATCATTCTTCCTTGCAATTCTCATCCATAGTAGCCTATGTGTCCTGTTGTATGTCATGGTTTCTCGTGACCCTATTGATCATTTAAAGAACAAATCAGATGAAGATCATAGGACTATACACTACCTTATTCATCACATCCATTGCAGTTCAATTCATTCCTTGTGGTGAAGAAAGATGAACCAAAGAATCACCTCGGTAAGCTTGAAATTGCAGAAGTTGGAGACAAGGTGAATCTGGAAGTAAAGGCAAATGGTGGACTCATTCGACTCTTAGTGAGGTTATGTGGGTGACGTCAATGCTTTTGATAGTCTCATCAATACCTGTAAGATCACCTTAATGATTTCGTTGATCGAGGATATCCTTTTATCTTGGAATTTGACATGGTATATGGCGCGCTTGGAACTGAATACCTCAACACCTGGTGTTTTTCCTTTTCGACGCTCTGTATGATTTGTCGAAGTTCATTTACCCAATGGCGTACTAGCTTGACACTTGGCGTAGAGGTTCAAATCTCATTACTGCGTTTTATTTTGCACAGTGGGGTATTCCACATTGACAGGAGGGAACTCTCTTTTGTTGTTTATATATGTTGACGGTTCCAACTTATATCGACGCATTGTGCACTGCCCCTTCATGGGATCTCCTCCTCGTGGCTTGTCTCTGGGTGGATTTGGTACTTAGTCCTGGGCACTTGGATATTAGGCCTCTGGTCAATTATTTTTATAAAAACAAGAAACCTACATATGAACCTTAGCAGGCCCGATAGCACTTCTAGGCCTTAGAAAACCAAATTTTTAATTTTCCCAATTTATAAACATTTTTTCAAAAATTGTTTATTTTTGTCATTGATAAAGACTAGCGCCAACAACTGATTCTAAATGCTATAAAATAACCAAAACTCTAGGACCACTATGAAATGGCCAATGAGTCAAAAGCGTTACAAAATCACCCATAAACTTACATCAATTTATAGGGTGATACCACTAACTCCAATGGGGATGACGTCCTCCCTATGAGGCGCCAAAGAACATGTAGATGTTGTTCCTAATCCATTAGGATGCTCCCAATTTTTCATAGACCTTCAACCTGCAAACTGTGACCTATGACCTTCTCCAGCCGAATCCACTGCACATTGCTGCAAACTACTACACATTGCTGAAACTGAAACTGTACAATACTGAAAAAGACGCTCAAAATGTGAGATTATTCATAAGAAAACTATCATAATATAAGATAATGAAACATATGCACAATAAAGTGATGCAAAAATTCCAATGCATCCAATCAAGCAATTGGCTGCTCGATTTCCCTCTTCCCACACTTTTCTTGAGCAGACAGACAAATGTAAAAAGATGACAACTGAAAAAATAAATAAAAAATTGAATCCAAAACCCGAGGTTATGAATGAAAAAAATTCCACCTTCATTGATGACTTCAATAGGCTGGCCACAGGATCTTGAAAATCATGAAAAATCACCTCTTCTTGATGAGCAAAAACATAAAGACAAACCTCATTCATAAGTGTTGGTTGTTCTTGCCCTATTTCTTCTGTGCCAAGAACATTGTCAAATGAAATGGAAACAATAGGTTTGTATACTCTTCCATGCATATCAAAAAAAACATTCATACTTTCTTGAACATCTTCAAATGTGACAACAATATTATGTGCATTAAGGCGATCCTCTTGCTCATCAAACAATTCTGATTTTGTTTTATTAACCTTCAGGGACTTTTCTTAAGGACAACTATTTTGACTTTCAAATGAATGAAGAGAAATAAGTTCTTGCACATAATCTTCTTGCAAATGTGAGAAGCTACCAAAATGAACTATTTCATGGCCTAGAGTTTCCATAGATGCATTTTGAAAACCCTGATTTTCAAAGGAATCAAATAAAACAACTGCCTCTTCATTGTCTTCCTATATTTATGATTGAAAAGTGGCCTACATTCTTTTGTTTCTTTCCTTAAACTCTATATGTTATTGATTGGTTTACTGCTCAAAGTCTTTATGCATGCAACTTCATATATTTGAACTTGGCAAGTTTCTTCTTGAAATAGATATTTAGAACATGAAAAATTTGAATAAAAAATTGAATGGCAATCCTCATCCCGATCTTGGTTTCTTAAATTTTGAACATTTTCATCAAACTCAGGAAATAGAATATGACTTTCATCATTAGAATCTATATCAACTTCATCTTCATAACAATTATGCTCTAATTTGTGCTCTTGGTGTTGAAAAGGATTTTCATAAATGGCTTCTAATATTTCCTCATCCATGAACTCATCATCTTCATAAGCATTTTCCATATGGTCAATGAAGTTTTCAATATGACCACAACAATGTTTTACCAACAATAAGGATGGATAATGTTTTTTAAATTTTTATAAAATATCGTGTGAAAGTCTCTAAGAGAATACAAACTACAGGATGTAAACTTTTCATACCAAGACTTTTCATTTTCCTCTAAAGAAACCATAAATATTTTCATCAAAAAATCTTCATCAAATTCAATATTTAGTCTTCGTATATGTATATGAAACTTAACCAAATGCAAGGAAACATCATCTCCTTTTCCATATTTGATTCTAGGAAGATATGTTTGTCAATCTATGCAAGGCATCTGATTTGGAAAATTGAGAATGTGAGAGCGATTCATTGGAGCATACCTTGCAGATATGTGATCCATCTTGAAGCAGTGGAGTTGCAAAGAAAGTATTTAGGCTACTAAGTCTTTGAACAATGGATTCGCCATGAAAAATCTGATCTTTGGATTCGTCTAAAACTGGAGTCACCAGGTGAATGGTACAACCTTCATGTGTTTGGGTTCTGTTCACTATTAGAAGTAAAATTTGAACTTTGTCGTTTATCCCAGGGAAGATTTCACCTTCGCTCCCCAACAACAACGCCAAAATGTTATCACTCTGTAAATTCCCCTGGCTGTGGAGGCAAGTCATAGAGGTAACCTTCAAACCGAATTTAGGTTGGACTCTGACCCTTCCAACCAGAGAGGGCTCTCTCAATGATTTTTTAACTAATGATAACTCAAACAAAGTTCAATAGCGGGAAACATAGGTCAGATATGTATGTGATAATAGGATTTTAAGATTTTACTGTGGCAGGTCAGGGTGAAGGATAAACCATTGGGCATGGATTCATAAACTCTACTTATGATGTGAAAAATAAATAACTGGTAAATGAGAAGATTTATAACAGAGGCAAGGAAGACAATATTCCCAAGTTTAAAATCTAGTTGTAGTATGGGGAAAGAATGAAGAGTAAGAATAAGAGTAATGGAGCATCTAACACAATATTAATTGCATATAATTATAGAAGGAAAATAAAAGTACTCAGAGTATTGTTATCAATGAATTATGAATCACTTTTACTCAATCAAAACAAGATGAATAAACATTAATATGGTGAAAAGTAAGGAAAATATACACATGAAAAAATACAAACTTGGAAAACAACATGAACATGAATCTCTGCTACAAAATACTCGACACTTCTCTATTAATATTTCATTAAAAAGCACGAGAAAAAATACAAGCATAATAGTTTTTCTTCTCTTCCAGGTCCAACCCCTTTCCATATTGAAAATCATGCAATATATACAAATGGATTTCCCTTGGACTAAGGGACACACGCTGAATTGCTTCCACAAAGATAGAACATAGTGCTAACCAAAATAGAATCAACTCTAGCTATTCTCCTTAAAACTAGACAACTTGTTTGACTGAATTTATTACATTTAAATCACTTTAACAAAATGCATGCTAGGTGTCAATAATGATGTTCTTTTAGTTTAGGTGTCGCTAGAGGTGAGTTGGGATGCTTATTGATTTGTACAAGTTGACCTGGAGGTTATTTGGTTCCTTGTCACAGTTGCACAGCGTGCTTGCTGCGCAACAAGAAACTTCAACAAATGCGCAATAGACTTGGCCAGCTAGGACTCTTACACTTTTTATTCACTTCTTTGACCTGTTCATGACATTTGAAGACTATGAAATGATGTCTTAACCTGTAGGAGATTGGTAATGAATCTTGGAAACATTTACCCCCTTTTTCTTTAAAACATTGACTTGCCCATTTACTATAAAGGAAATCAAATCAAAATAAAACTAAAGATCAACATGAAATAAATGGTTGCAAGTGTCGAATTGATGATGTTTTTTTTTTGTATTCTTTCATTACAATGTCCCCTGCAATTTTGGGTGGCTGAAAATAACTGATATTGCTTCCCATAATTGCAATAAAATTCATACCAGCAAATAAACCATTGCAAGTTAGTATAAATCCCTCGATGAAGAACCAAAAATTCAATATGTTGGTGCTTGAAAGACATTGTTCCCTGAATTGACCAGTGGTGACTATGCCTGATATGTCTAGAAGGAATGCAGGTCAAGACACTTCATTTATGAAATCTTTGATTAACATTTGTATCGTCTGCTTTAGCTCTGCGTAGGAATTTGAGCAAAATGAAGATCCTTTGTTTTCATTATAGAGAAGATCCTTTATCATTAAATACCTTTATATGGGAATCAAGAAAAAGTGCCTAAATCACCATTGATTAAAACCTGTAACAAATATATCCATCATAGATTAATCATTTTTCCTTGAAGTTCTCATCCATAGTAGCCTCTATGTCCTGTTGCATGTCATGGTTTCTCAGGACCCTATTGATCATTTAAAGCACAAATCAGATGAAGATCATAGGACTATGCACTTCCTTCTTCATCACATTCATCGCATCTGAATTCGTTCCTTGTGGTGAAGAAAGACGAACCAAAGAATAACCTGGGTAAGCTTGAAATTGAAGAAGTTGGAGACAAGGTGAATACGGAAGTAAAGGAAAATGGTGGATTCATTCGACTCTCAGTGAGGTTATGTGGGTGTTTTAAATGCTTGTGATAGTCCCATCAATACTTGTAAGATCACCTTAATGCTTTTGTTGATCAACGACATCCTTTTATCTTGGAATATGACATAGTATATGGTGCGCTTCGAACTGAATACCTCGACACCTAGTGCTTTTCCTTTTTGACGCTCTGTATACTTTTTCGACATTCATTTACCTGAGGGCATGCTGGCTTGACACTTGGCGCAGAGGTTCAAATCTCATTACTGCATTTTATTTTTCACAGTGGGGTATCCCACATTGACATGGGGGAACTCTCTTTTGTTGTTTATATATGTTGACAGTTACAACTTATATCGACGCGTTGTGCACTGCCCCTTCATGGAATCTCCTCCTCATGGTTTGTCTCTTGGTGGATTTGGTGCTTGGGCCTCGAGAAAATTATTTTTATAAAAGCAGGAAACCTACATGTGAATCTTAGCAGGCCCGAAAGAACTTTTAGGCCTTAGAAAACCAAATTTTTAATTTTCCCAATTTATAAACATTTTGCCAAAAATTGTTTATTTTTTCCATTGATAAAGACTGTTGTCAACAATTGATTCTAAACACTATAAAATAACCAAAAATTTAGGAGCACTACGAAATGGCCAATGCGTCAGAAGCACTAAAAAATCACCCATAAATTTATGTCAATTTATAGGGTGATAACATTGGATCCAATGGGGATGGCGTCCTCCCTATGAGGTGCCAAAGAACACGTGGACCCTGTGCCTGATCCATTGGGATTCTCCCAACTTTTCAGAGACCTTCAACCTGCAAATTCTGACCTGTGACCTTCTCCAGCCGGATCCACTGCACGCTGCTACAAACTACTGCACACCGTTGAAACTGAAACTGTACAATGTTCAAAAAGACAGTCAAACTGTGAGATTATTCATAAGCAAACTATCATAATATAAGATAATGACGCATCTACACAATCAAGTGATGCAAAAATGCCAATGTATCCAATCAAGCAATTGGTTGCTCGATTTCCAATTGGTTGCTCGATTTCCCTCTAAGCACATTTTTCTTGAGCAGATAGACAAATGTAAAAGATGGCAACTAAAAATAAAAATTGAATCCAAAACCTAATCTTATGAATGAAACAAATTCCACCTTCAATGATGACTGCAATAGGTTGGCCATGGGATCTTGAAAATCATGAAAAATCACCTCTTCTTGATGAGAAAAAACATAAAGACAAATCTCATTCATAAGTGTTGGTTGTTCTTTCCCTATTTCTTCAATTTCGAGAACATTATCAAATGAAATGGCATCAATAGGTTTGTCTACTCTTCCATTCATATCAACAAAAACATTCATACTTTCTTGAACATCTTCAAATATGACAGCCATATTATGTGCATCAAGGATATACTCTTTCTCATCAAACAATTCTGATTTGGTTTTATTAACCTTCGGGGACTTTGCTTTAGGAATGTCATTTTGACTTTCAAATGAATGAATAGAAATAAATTACTGCACATAATATTCTTGCAAATGTGAGAAGCTACCAACATGAACTATTTCACAACCTAGAGTTTCCATGGATGCATTTTCAAAACCTTGATTTTCAAAGGAATCAAATAAAACAACTTCCTCTTCATTGTCTTCTTGTATTTCTGATTGAAAAGTGGAATACATTTTTTTGTTTCTTTCCTGAAACTCTATGTTATTGATTGGTTTACTTATCAAAGTATTTATGCATGCAACTTCATAGATTTGAACTTGGAAAGTTTATTCTTGAAATAGATATTCAAAACATGAAAAATTTGAAGAAAAACTTGAATGACAATCCTCATCCCAATCTTGGTTTCTTAAAGTATGAACATTTTCAACAAACTTAGGAAATAGAATATGGCTTTCATCATTAGAATCCTGATCAACTTCAACTTGATAACAATTATTCTCTAATTTGTGTTCCTGATGTTGAAAAGGATTTTCATAAATGGCTTCTAATATTTCCTCATCCATGAACTCATCATCTTCATAAGCATTTTCCATATGTTCAATGAAGTTTTCAAAAGGCTCACAACATTTTTTTACCAACAATAAGGATGGATAATGTTCTTTAAAATGCTCATAAAATATTGTGTGAAAGTCTCTAAGAGAATACACCATAAATATTTTCATCAAATAATCTTCATGAAATTCAACCTTTGGTCTTCATATATGTATACGAAACTTAACCAAATGCAAGGAAACATCATCTCCTTTTCCATATTTGAATCAAGGAAGATACGTTTTCCAATCTATGCAAGGCATCTAATTTGGAAAACCAGGAATGTGAGAGCAATTCATTGGAGCATACCTTGCAGATCTGTGATCCATTTTGAAGTAGTGGAGTGGCCAAGAAAATATTTAGGCTACTAAGTCTTTGGATAGTGGATTCACCATGAAAATTCTGAGCTTTGGATTCGTCTAAAACTGGAGTCGTCAGGTGAATGGTACAACCTTCATGTGTTTGGATTTTGTTCACCATCAGAAGTCAAATCTGAACTTTGCCGTTTATCCCAGGGAATATTTCTCTTTTTCTCCCCTGCAACGATGCCAAAATGTTATCACTCTGTAAATTTCCTTGACTGTGGAGACAAGTCATAGAGGTAACCTTCAAACCAAATTTAGGTTGGACTCTGACCCTTCCAACCAGAGAAGGCTCTCTCAATGATTTTCTAACTAATGATAACTCAAACGAAGTTCAATAGCGGGAAACAAAGGTCAGATATGTATGTAATAATAGGATTTTAAGCTTTGACTGTGGTAGATCAAGGTGAAGGATAAACCATTGGGCATGGAGTCATAAACTCTACTTATGATGTGAAAAATCAATAACTGGTAAATGAGCGGAGTTATAACAGAGGTAAGGAAGACAATATTCCCAAGTTTAAAATCTAGTTGTAGTATGGCGAAAGAACGAAGAGTAATAGTCCATTATATGGAGCATCTAACACAGGATGAATTCCATATAATTATAGAAGGAAAATAAAAGTACTAAGAGTATTGCTATCAATGAATTATGAATCACTTTTTCTCAATCAAAACAATAAGAATGAACATTAATATGGTGAATAGTGAGGAAAACATACACAAGAAAAAATACAGACTTGGAAAACAACTGGCACATGAATCTCTGTTGCAAAATACTTTACACTTCTCTATTGATATTTCATTAAAAAGAATAGGAAACAAAATACAAGCACAATAGTTTTTCTTCTCTTCTAGGTCCAACCCCTTTCCATATTGAAAATCATGTAATATATACAAATGGATCGCCGTTGGACTAAGGGACATGATCTGAACTGCTTCCACGAAGATAGAACATAGTGCTAACCAAAATAGAATTAGTTCTAGCTATTCTCCTTAAAACTAGACAACTTGTTTGACTGAATTGATTACATTTAAATCAATTTAACAAAATGCATGCTAGGTGTAAATCATGATGTTTTTTTACTTTAGGTATCGCTGGAGGTGATTTGGGATGATTGTTGACTTGTATAAGTTGACCTGGAGTTTATTTGGCACCCTGTCACAGTTGTGTATCATTCTCACTGCGCAACAAAAAGCTTCAGTAAATGCGTAGGGAGGAATCTTTCACTTTTTCTTCACTTCTTTGACCTTCTCATGACATTCGAAGAATCTGCAATGATGTCTTAACCTGCAGGAGCTTGGTAATCAATCCTGGAAACATTCACCCTTTTTAAAAAAAAACACTCACTTGCCCATTTACTAGAAAGGAAATCAAATAAAAATAAAACTAAAGATCAACATGAAATAAATGGTTGCAAGTGTCAAATTTATGATGCTTGTTTGTTGTATTCTTTCGTTACAATGTCCCCTACAATTTTGGGTGGCTACAAATTACTTATATTGCTTCCCAAAATTGCAATAAAATTCATCAATACCAATAAATAAACCATTGCAAGTTAGTATACATCCCCCGATGAAGAACCAAGCATTCAATATGTTGGTGCTTATAAGAAATTGTTCTCTGAATTGACCAATGGTGACAGTGCCTGATATGTCTGGAAGGAATGCAGGTCGAGACACTTCATTTATGAAATCTTTGATTAACATTTGTATCCTCTGCTTTAGATCTGCGCAGGCATTTGAGAAAAATGACGATCCTCTGTTTTCATATTAGAGCAAATCCTTTATCACTAAATGATTTATATGGGTATCCAACAAAAGTGCCTAAATCTCCATTGCTTAAACCCTATAACAAATATCTCCATCATAGATTAATCATGTTGCCTTGCAGTTATCATCCATAGTATCCTATGTGTCCTATTGCATGTCATGGTTTCTTAGGACCCTATTGATCCTTTAAAGCAAAAATCAGATTAAGATCATAGGACTATGCATTTCCTTTTTCATCACATCCATCGCAATTGAATTTTTTCCTTGTGGCGAAGAAAGACAAACCGAAGAATCACCTGGGTAAACTTGAAATTGTAGAAGTTAGAGACAAGGTGAATCTGGAAGTAAAGGAAAATGGTGGATTCATTCGACTCTCAGTGAGGTTGTGTGGGTGTTGTAAATGCTTGTGATAGTATCATCAATACCTGTAAGATCACCTTAATGCTTTCGTTGATCGACGATATCCTTTTATCTTGGCATTTGACATGGTATATGGTGCGCTTGGAACTAAATACCTCGACACCTGGTGCTTTTCCTTTGATTCTCTCGGTATGATTTGTCGACATTCATTTACCCGAGGGCATGTTGGCTTGACACTTGGCGCAGAGGTTCAAATCTCATTATTGCATTTTATTTTTCACAGTGGGGTATCCCACATCGACAGGAGGGAACTCTTTTTTTTTGTTTATATATGTTGATGGTTCCAACTTATATTGACACGTTGTGCACTACCCTTTCATGGAATCTCCTCCTCGTGGATTGTCGCTTGGTGGCTTGGAGATTGGGTCTCGGGCCCATTATTTTTATAAAAACAGGAAACCTACATATGAAACTTAGTAGGTCTGAGAGCACTTTTAGGCATTAGAAAACAAACTTTTTATTTTCCCATTTTGTAAACATTTTTCCAAAATTGTTTATTTTTATCATTAATAAATATTGGTGCCAACAACTGATTCTAAACGCTATAAAATAACCAAAACTTTAGGAGCGTTACAGAATGGCTAATGTGTTAGAAGCACTACAAAATCACCCATAAATTTGTGTCAATTTATAGGGTGATAACACACATACCAACCAACACTAAAAATGGTGTTAGAAGATAAACAATAGACCAATTCCATATCCATCTTATAAAACCTACAATATGAAGAAGAAACAACCCTTCCAAGGGTCAAGGTGAATTTATCAAGCAACCTAGGGTTTCTCATCCAATGACCTCAACTAGCTCAAGTACCTATCCTAGGTAAATTCTAGTTGAAATACAAAATCAATTTTAATCATGAGGGATCTCAACCATAACAAGCTTTGATACCATTTGGAAATTTCTCAAAATTCAGAATTCAATGCAAAAAATAAATTTCGCCTTCAATGTAAAAGGTTTCTGAGATCTTATCCTTGTGAATTTTCAGCCTTGGGGATGTTGTAAAACAATGTACAAAATAGTAGTGGAAATAGTACAATTTCTCACTTCCAAACAACCCAAAATTCCTATGAATTCTAGGATAAAAGATACCAAAATAAACATATAATTTTCAACCCTTTTAAGGAAATTTATCAACCAATAGCCAGATAAAAAAACACTCTTTTACAATAGTTATAACAACAATATGACAGAATTAAAAGAAGCCCCTTATATTCTTCACTCAGATGTCAAATTGCTTAACAATTGTTTTTTTACTTATGTCAAATCAACAAGACATATATGGTCGTAAATAGAAATCCATAACAAAAAAACAAATATGGATGGAAACTTCATTAATATGCTTGAGATTAAGTGCATGTACATTCCATAGACATATCTCAAGGTCATTACAAATCCTCCCAGCTATCCAAACCCTAGCTAGGTAAAATCAACAAAATCTCGACAACCAAGAATATTCACTGTGCAAGAATCACTCCAACACATCCTCCAAGTCAAGGTGTTCTCTCCTCCTCTTCTTCTTCACAGTTCCACCCTAGTGTTTTATAAAAGAAACCTATTCTCCAATATACAAGGGATAAACCCTAACCATAGACCTCCAAGATACTCCAATAAGATCAATAAACCCTAGTGACTTGAGAGAGAGAGAGAGAGAGCACATGTGAAGACTCTAGAGACAAAGAGAGGATATTGTGCACTCTTCTTTAGAGAGATAGAGATAGAGCACATGTGAAGATTCTAGAGATAAAGAGAGGCTAGTGTGCAATCTTCTCTAGGTCACATCTCATCACAAGAGAAAATACAAGTGAGTGAATTAACATATATGAATGGAAATATTATCTCCTTTCTCTCTATATATGATAGGTAAGGGAGGCCAACAATACAATGTGGGACTAATCTCTTGTTGGATTACTGAGAGGGGGGGTGAATCGGTAATAGAGAAATCTAATCCTTTTTAACCATATAAGGCACGTGTTATATCAATGTAGCATTATCATCCACTATTTGCAGAGTAAATAAACAATGAACAAATGAACAATCATACGCATACACAGTACACCAATGTTTTTACATGGAAACCCAAAGAGGGAGAAAACCACATAATTCTTTTTCTTATATGTCTTGAAGAATTACATTCATTGGAAGCACCAACTTCCTTTGTTTTCCAGCTGCAACTGGAAGGAGGCTCCAACCCCCTAGTTTCTCAGGCTACAACCTGAGGGAAGCTCCAACTCCCCATTTATCTGGCTACAACCAGAAGGAGGCTACAATCCCCTATGTTCTCCGACTACAACCGAAAGGTGGCTACAACCACCTGTCCTTGCCCTGTCCATCCGCCCTGACGTATAAGTATAATGATGGAACCACTATCACACTATCACTGTGAGATATACTGCTATAAACCTATACCAATCAACCCACACCAAACAACCTATACCAATAACATGAACCATACATCAACTTGTACCTCAACCTGTAATCAACCTCTACCATAAGCAAATGCATCAACCATGCACCAACCTGTACCTCAACCTCAACCAAAATCCCTCATCAATTTCATCATCCAGATATGATTTGTAACTCTATAATAGACCTGGTGTATATGATCACATACCTGCAAACCTTCCTTAACTTTAACAACAAGAGACTAGCATTTTCATCAAACTTTACTTTAGTCTCACATGACTAGTTTTGGATTAGTCAACAACCC
>ML788262.1:28804-47148 GCA_009831015.1 Picea engelmannii
TAGCATTTTCATCAAACTTTACTTTAGTCTCACATGACTAGTTTTGGATTAGTCAACAACCCTAACTTGAAATAATCATAACTATGTACCTGTAATGAATAAAGATCTGAAAATAGTACACAATGTTCTTCAATGTGTTTTATTCAATTCCTCCAGGTTTCACTACTTGGAACCTCTCAGAAAACGAGTTATAGCAAAAATGACATACCTTGTTGAATTTTGGATTATTCTAGAAAGCGAACTTGTAGAGCGTACCCCGCTCGGAATATTTATTGTATGAATCTAAAAATTGTACACATAATACTACAGAATATACTCTAACCAACACATTTTGTCTTATCAAATTTTGATCTGTTATGAATAAGTTATGACGTTTTTACCTGAAATACTTGTTTTAGATTAGTTTCAGAACTAGCCACAAACCCTATTTTCCACGGAGTGTAACTCCAAAAATACAATGACCCACAAGATGAAATTCATACCAAAACTACTTGGATATGTTTCCTCAATGGCCTCCTAATTTCACGGTCTGAATCATTCTAGAAAAAAAGTTATTGTGAAAATGGTGAGATGACCTGTAAATAACATACCTTAGAAAGCATCATCAAAAGAATTTATCCTCCCTTGAATTTCGACCTTCTTTATTTCACCTTTCCTCTGAAATTTGGCTTAGATATCTTTTGGTTGCTGAAGTCACATGTAGATATTCAATATGCTCAAGTGTGATTAAAATGAGAGAGCCTTGCCTCTTATTTATACTTTCATGTAGCTTCCTTAGAAGCATCTTCTAGACCACTTTGTCCACATAACCACTTTGTCGACATAGTCACCTATGTCCAACTTTGCTCAATTTTCCACTTGTCCATATATCCAATAAAAACTTGACTACTTAACCCATTTTCCTCATTTTAGGGTTAACCTTCTTATAACCACTTTCCATAATTAGAAATTTCTCCATTTACTTTATTATTTAAATAATTCTCCTTGACTTTGTCACTTCACTTTATTATTTAAATAATCCTCTCTGACTTTGTCACTTCACTTTATTATTTAAATGATCCTCTTTGACTTTGTCACTTCACTTTATTATTTAAATACTACTCTTTGACTTTGTCACTTCACTTTATTATTTAAATAATTTCTTCTTTGCAAGCACTTTGACTTCTTTGACCTTTTGGGGCTTCAAGCTAACATATGAGGGTCTTCCAACTTCGTAAGGCCATAACTCTCAAACCGTGAGGAGTTATGTGACGTTCCACATACCACCAGAAATGGCATAACATGTACTATCCATCTAGAATAGTCTTACCTGCAAATATATCAAAACTCATACCATTATACATCAAACAAACTTGGATCCATTACCCAAACCTTTGTGCTATTGGAATTTGCTACCAGACTTTCTTCAAGGGTTGACATCAATGACAACCAACCTAATTAATCAACAATATCCCCCTTTGTCATTGATGGCAACACTCTGATTCAATATTGAAATCATATCCCTCATGCTCCCCTTAGAACCATGCCTACATCTCTATGACCAACACTCGCCCTGGAACCATGCCTCTATACTCTGCATTTGATAATTCTCTCCCCCTTTGTCATCAATGGAAAATGTATCTTTCCATTCGGGTCTTTTGCCCCTAAATGACTCATTTGATCTGCCAACTTGAACTATCCTCTTTATGGTGCTTCCTCATGTACACCTAAGACATATAAGATAAGCATTCAAAAGAATTCATTTTGGAGTAGAAATAACTCCAAGTCTCTGGTGAAGATATTCAAAGGCTTCCCGTGGAAGCAGTTTTGTAAATATGTCTGCCACTTGTTCTTTTGTGCCCACATATTCAACTCTGATGTTCTTTTCTTCAACCTATTCTTGTAGAAATTGATACTTGATTGGAATGTGCTTCGTCTGGAAGTGCATCATCGAGTTCTTTGAGATACCGATGGCACTTGTATTATCACAATAAATTGTAATGGGCTCATCATACTGAACCTGTATATCTGTCAGAGTTTGTTTCATCCATAGAACTTGTGTACAACATGTTGTTGCTATACTCTGCCTCGGTTGTAGATAAACATACTGATGATTGTTTCTTTCTTAGCCATGATACTAAACACTCACCCAAGTAGAAATTTGTTCCATTGGTACTTTGTCGGTCATTAATGCAACCTGCCCAATCTGTATCTGTGTAGGAAATAAGTGATAGATCCTTTCCTTTTGGATACCATAATCCAAACTCTTATGTTCCTTTGAGATATCTGAAAATGCTCTTCACTGCTAATACATGTGATTCCTTTGGTGTTGCTTGAAATCATGCCACTTGTCCAACTGTTTGCATTACATCTGGTCTAGATGCTGTCACATATAGTAGGCTATCAATCATTGACCTGTATTGCCTCTAATCTATAGACTTTGAATCATCATCTTTGTTGAACTTGCAACTAGTTTGCATGGGAGTGATAACTGGTTTGCAATCTTCCATTCTGAAACTCTTTAGCATTTCTCTGATATACTTGGTTTGAGAAATAAAAATTCCTTGGTTGCTTTGACATATCTGAAGACCCAAAAGCAAGGATAGTTCTCAAAGTAATGAAATTTCAAATTTCTGGCTGGCTTAACCTGTCATCAGTACTTCCAAAAATAATATCATCAACATAAAATTCAATTAATAAAATACTATCTTGAGTTACCTTGATGTAGAGGTTGATGTATGCACTTCCTTTTCTAAACCCTGCCTGCTGTAAATATTTATCTAGTCTAGAGTACCATGCTCTAAGATCCTTTTTTAGACCATACAAGGCCTTATTTAATTTACACACATAATATGCATTCTCTGACAAATGAAATCCTTTTGGTTGTTCAATGTAGAATTCTTCTTCAAGTTCCCCATTCAAAAAAGATGATTTTACGTCCATCTAATACACTTTAATATTTTTGGAGCATGCATAAGCTAAACGCAATCGGATTGCTTCCATTCTGGAAACTGGGGCAATTGTCTCTTCAAATTCGATTCCTTCAACCTATGCATATCCTTTACATACCAATCTAGGTTTGTTCCTTGTAACCTGTCCATCTTCATTCAATTTATTCATGTATACCCACTTTTTACTGATCACATTCTTATCCTTTGGTATTGGAACCAATTCCCAAGTGTCATTTTTCTCTATTTGATCCAATTCTTCATTCATGGCCTTATTCCAAAATTCATCCTTTCTGGCCTCTTCAAAACAAGTTGGTTCAATCGTATATGAGAGTGCTAGGTGCATTTGTTCTGGTGAACAGATTCTTCTTCTAGTCTCAACTCCTGTATCTTTGTTTCTGATAATCTGATATGAAGGATGATTTTTCTGTACTAGTCTGCTAGGTGTCTTTCGAGGCACTTTCTGAAATTTCTCTTTTGCTTATGTCGGATCCTCTTCATTTTCCTCTTCTACTTATTTTTCATCTTCTGCTTCTTCTTCGTAAATTTGTTCCATTGATTCATTTTCTTCTTCCTTTAATTCTTGTCTACCTGTTTCATCAATTGTTACATTGATGCTTTCCACAACTTTGTTCAATCTCAGGGGTTGTAACACTTGTATGATTTCCTTGTACTTGAGTAACCAATAAGTACTCCTTTGTCCACATGAGAGTCAAACTTTCCCATTTTTCCATCTTCTCTTTTGATGTAGCATTTGCTTCCAAAAACTCTGAAGTGTTTCACATTTGCTGGTCTTCCTTTCCATAGTTTGTAGGGAGTTTTGTCGGTGTTTTTTCTAAGCATTACTCTGTTTTGAATGTGAACTGTTGTATGCACTGCCTGTGTCCAAAAGATATCTGTCAATTTGGAATCCATTAACATTGTTCGATCCATTTCCTGTAATGTCCTATTCTTTCTTTCAACAACTCCATTATGTTGAGGTGTCCTAGCAACAAAGAATTGCCTTTTTATTCCATGCCTGCTGCAGTAGTCCATAAAATCTTTTGAAGTGAACTCTAATCCATTATTAGATATCAAGCATTTGATTTTTGAATCCATTTCATTTTCAACCATTTCCTTTTAGAACTTGAAGTTTTCAAAATCTTCTGACTTATTCCTGAGAAAACAAACTGCAATCATTCTTGTATAATCATCAACTAATAACATAAAATATTTCTCACCTTTCAAACCCTTTGTTGTAGTTGGTCAACCTAGATCAATATGCACAATTTCTAGTGGTCTTGTCATTGAATATTCTTTTGATTTAAACCTGGTCTTTGTTTTCTTTCCTTGTTGACAATGCTTGCGTAAAGTGTTGGTTGGTTTCATGATCTGGAGCATTTCTATAACTGCTTCCCTTTGTTGATTAAGGTTAGTTGTCATTGATGTCAACCCTTAAAGAAATCCTGGTAGCACAAAGGTTTGGGTAATGTACCCAAGTTTGTTTGATTTAAATATGACTCATTATTGTCTTGTCATGGTTGATAAGAAGTACATATGGATGAACTCCAAAGTGGTCCCCTTATGGTGAAATCCCTCAC
Source organism: Picea engelmannii (assembly GCA_009831015.1). Taxonomy (NCBI): domain Eukaryota; kingdom Viridiplantae; phylum Streptophyta; class Pinopsida; order Pinales; family Pinaceae; genus Picea; species Picea engelmannii. The sequence goes on from ML788262.1 coordinate 33,312, forward strand.
GGGAAGACGCTTTGCGGATTGAGTTATCCTAGAAGTATGGTTAAAGAACCCATGCTCATTTATGGAATAATGAGATGAAGGTCAGTGAATTTTTCAATGAAACTATCCTATATGGATAGTTCTTTTCATGACATTTCCGGTGGTATGTGGAACGTCACATAACTCCTCACGGTTAGATAGTTATGGCCATGAGAAGTTGGAGAAACCAGCTTTGGGTAATGGACCCAAGTTTGCTTGATGGATAATGGTATGAGTTTTGATATATTTGCAGGTAATACTATTATATATGGATAGTACATGTCATTCCATTTCTGGTGGTATGTGGAACGTCACATAACTCCTCACGGTTTGAGTGTTATGGCCTTACAAAGTTGGAGGACCCTCATATGTCATCTAGAAGCCCCAAAAGGTCAAAGTAGTCAAAGTGGTTTAAGAGATTTTAAAAGGTAAATAATAAGGTGAAGTGATGAGTGTACTATAATTCAAAGTGAATACAAAATAAATTATTTCAATAATAAATTTAATGGAGAAATTAGAAGTGGGTTAACCCTAAAATAAGGAAAGTGGGCAAAGTGACCTAGAAGATGTTTTTAAGAAAGCTACTTGGAGAGTATAAATAAGAGGCAAGGCTCTCTAATTTAAGACACACTTGAGAATATTAAATACCTATAGGCGTATGAGGTAACCAAAGGATATCTAAGATCAATTTCTGAGGAAAGGTGAAGAAAAGAAGGGCGGAATCCAAGGAAGGATAAATTCTTTTAATGATGCTCTCTAAGGTATGTTATTTATAGGTCATCTCACAATTTTTGCAATAAATTTTCTTTCTATAATGATTCAGACCATGAAATTGCTATTCCATTGAGGAAACACATCCAATTATCTATGGTAAAAAATTCAGCTTTTGGGTTGTTGTATTTTTGGAGTTACTCTCCGTGGAAAATAGGGTTTGTGGCTAGTCCTGAAACTAGTCAAAAACATGTGTTTCGGGTAAAAACGTCATAAATTATTCATAATAGAACCAAATTCAGTAAGAACAAATGTGTTGGTTAGAGTATAGTCTTTAGTATGTTGTGTAACATTTTTTGATCAATTCAACAAATATTCCGTGCTAGTCACGCTCTACAAGGTCGCTCTCTAGAATAAGCCAGAATTTAGCAAGGTATGCCATTTTTGCTATAAATGCTTTTCTAAGAGGTTCCAAGTAGCGAAAGTTGGAGGAATTAAATAAAACACATTGAAGAAAATTGTATATCAGTTTCAGATATTTATTCATTACATGTATAGAATTATAATTATTTCAATTTAGGGTTGTTGACTAATCCAAAACTAGTCATGTGAGACTAAAGAAAAGTTTGATGAAAATGCTATTCTCTTGTTGTTTAAAGTTAAGGAAGTTTTGGAGGTATGTGATCATATACACCAGTTCTATTATAGAGTTACAAATCATATTTGGATGATTAAATTGATGAGGGATTTTAGTTGAGGTACAAGTTGGGTACATGATTGAGACAAGTAGTTGATGAGTTGGCACATACATGAGGTGTATAGTTGATGATGTTGGTACATATTGATGAGTTTTAGTTGATGAGTACTTGACACATGATTGGTACATACTTGGTACATGGTTGGTTGCACTTGTTTATGGTACAAGTTAATTACATATTGTTCGGTACATGATTGATGCAGTTGTTTATGGTACAGGTTGGTGCATGGTTGATGCACTTGTTTATGGTACATGTTGATTACAGGTTGAGGTATAGATTGATGCATGGTTGATGCATGGTTTAGGTTTATTGGTACAATTTTACAACAGTATATCTCACAGTGATAGTGTGACAATGGTTCCATCATTCTACTTCTACTTCAGGGTAGTTGGACGAGGCAAGGACAGGTGGTTGTAGCCACCTTCTGGTTGTAGTCAGAGAACATAGGGGTGTGTAACCTCCTTTTGGTTGTAGCTAGAGAATTGGGGAGTTGGAGCTTCCCTTAGGTTGTAGCTTGAGAAACTAGGGGGTTGGAGCCTCCTTCCAGTTGCAGCTGGAAAACAAAGGAAGTTGGTGCTTCCAATGAATGTAATTCTTCAAGACATATAAGAAAAATAATTCTGTGGTTTTCTCCCGATTTGGGTTTCCACGTAAAACATTGGTGTACTGTGTATGCGTGTGATTGTTAATTTCTTATTTTTCATTATTGGATAATAATTCTACATTGATATAACACTTGTATTATTTGGAGAAAATGGATTATAACTACGCTATTACTGATTCACCCCCCCTCTCAGTAATCCAATAATTGGTATCAGAGCAGGTTCCTTCAGAAATCATTTTAACAACTGAAAGGTAGATAATGGAGAGTACCAACTTGTATAAAAATGGAATACCACAGTTTGATGGACATAAGTATTCTTTTTGGAGCATAAGGATGAAGACATATATATAGGCACAGGGATTTCAAGTTTAGAAATCAATTGTATATGGATACATAACACCAGTAGTTCCACCAACAAATGAAAAAGTAGTGAAACTCGGTGAGAATAATTCCAAAGCCAAAAATGCACTTTTGAATGGTCTCAGTGATACAATATTCACCAAAGTTGCACATTGTAAATCCGATAAAGAGATTTGGGACAAGCTTCAAAATATTTATGAAGGAGATACAAACGTCAAAGCAACAAAGCTTCAAACTTACATAGGTCAGTTCGAACAACTAAAAATGAAGGAAGATGAGAATATTGCATCCTACTTCTTACGAGTCGATGAAACAGTGAATGCAATCATAGGATTGGAAGAAGAAATCAAAGAATCTATAATTGTTCAAAAGGTACTAATATCTCTTCCTATGATATTTAACCCTAAGATATCAACACTAGAAAAAAGATCGGATCTAAACTCAATAAGCATGGATGAAATGCATGGAATCTTCACAACATATGAAATGAGAACTGAACAGGAAAATCCAGATGTAAAAGAAGCAGCCTTCAAAGCATCCAAAAGACCAAAGCAAAAGAAAAAGCAACAAGAAGAATATATAAGCAACAATGATGTCTCAAAAGATGATGAAGAAGTGGCCAACTTCATAAAAAGACTGAACAAGGGAACCAATGGGAGGTATAAAGGTAAGCTTCCTTTATTTTGTTTTAATTGTGATGGTATTGGTAATTTTTCTAACAAATGTCCTCATAAGAAAAAGAGAAATGATGAAGGTTACTCAAAAGGAAAACACTCATATAAAGGAATAAGAACTACAAAGAAAGTTTTCAAGAAAATCTTATGCACCAAAGAAGACATCTCATCATTAGATGAAGATGAAGTCAGTGACAATGAGACAGGAAGAGTTATATTCATGGTAGTAAAAGACTCTGACAAAGAAGACTCCGAAGAAGAATATGAAGAAGCCGAAGAAGAATATGAAGAAGCCGAAGAAGAAATTGAAGAGGCAGAAGTTGACTATCGAGAAGAATTAATTTGTGCCATAGAAGTTATCAGAAGAGAAAAGAATAAAAACAAGAAACTACAAGAAGAACTAGACAAAAAAAATACACTCGAGAACTAGAACAAATGATCACAAAATTGAAGGTTCAAATAGAAGAAGATAAAATAATTGAAGAAGCACTCAAAGAAAAAGCTATAAGAAAATGACATGATCATTGGAAACTTGGAAGCATAGATTTTCACACTAAGAAAGGATATTCAAAAGAAAAATATGAAAATAACTCAAAAGTTTTGGATGACATTATCAACAGTAAAAAATATAATCTTGACAAGACTGGACTTGGATACAATCAGACAGAAAAGGGCTCAAGCTCCAAAACAACAAAGCAAGAAACATATCCAAAAAGCTATGCAGAAACAATCAAAGGGGATATAAGGATATACAAGGAAGATTACAGGGATACTCCTCCACCAAGAAGAGTCAGATTTCAGAATCAACAACCAATAAATAGACTTCAAGAAGAAGAAGGATTCACAAGAGCACCTCCCTTCAGAAGATCCTCAACTCCTAGGTATCAAACTATATTTTTTGTTTTATGTTATGCATGTAATAATTTTGGACATAAAGTTGGGAATTGCATAGCTAACAACAAGAACAATAACAACTTAGAGATTCATACACAAATGAGTTATTCAAGAAGACCTAGTGAAACATAGAGAAGAAGTTACAACCGGTTTGAATCTTTGAGCACCGAAGTAGAATGTTACAAATGTAACAATTTTGGACACGTGGCCAAAGATTGCAAAATTAAAGTCCCTCCTAAAGAAACTCAACAGAATAACAACAGTCACAGATAGGAACCTCTGAAAACGACATGGATAAGAAAGCAAGATCAATATAGCAATGAATAATGCACAATCGCTCTACAAGCTAAGCAAAAGAAACGTGGTTGGTATGTTGAAAATGAGTGTTCAAAAAACATGATAGGTGATAGAGACACGTTTCTTACATTATGAAAAAGAAAGATATGAATCAGTCTCCTTCGGAAATGATGATTCAACCAAAATCATTGGAAAAGACACAGTTCGAATTGGGAACAAGAATGAAAAGGCAAAAAATGTTCTACTAGTAGAAGATATGAAACATAATATTCTAAGTGTGAGTCAAATGTGTGACCAAGGTCATAAAGTTACTTTCGATTCACAAAAGTGTGAGATAAAAAAAAAGGTTTAGGGAAATTGGTTGCTACAGTTGCAAGAAATTCAAGCAACATATATGTCTTAAGTGGAATTGGAAATGAAAAGTGTTGTCTAGGAAAGGAAGATGAAAGTTGGCTATGGCACAAAAGAATGGGTCACATACATTTTGATAACCTTATCAAAGTCAGCAAAAGAGAAGAAGTTAGAGAAATGCCCCAGATCACAAAACCAACCAACACTTTATGCAAGCATTGCCAACAAGGAAAGAAAACAAAGACTAGGTTCAAATCAAAGGAATATTCAACGACAAGACCACTGGAAATTGTGCATACTGATCTAGTTGGACCAACTAGAACAAAGGGCTTAAAAGGTTAGAAATACTTTATGTTATTATTTGATGATTATACAAGAATGAATGTAGTTTGATTTCTCAAGAATAAGTCGAAATCTTTTGAAAACTTCAATATCTACAAGGAAATGGTTGAAAATAAAATGGATTCAAAAATCAAATGCTTGAGATATGATAATGGAGGAGAGTTCACCTCAAAGGAATTTATGAAATACTACAACAATCATGGAATAAAAAAACAATTCTCTGTTGTTAGGACACCTCAATAGAATGGAGTTGTTGAAAGAAAGAACATGACAATACAGGAAATGGCTTGAACAATGATAATGGATTCAAAATTGACAGATATGTTTTGGACATAGGCAATGCATACAACAGTTCACATTCAAAATAGAGTAATGCTCAGAAACAACACTGACAAAACTCCTTACGAACTATGGAAATGAATACCAACAAATGTAAAGTACTTTAGAGTCTTTGGAAGTAAATGTTATATCAAAAGAGAAGATGGTGGAATGGGAAAGTTTGAATTTCATGTGGACAAATGAGTACTTGTCGGTTACTTGAGTACAAGGAAAGCATACAAGTGTTACAATCTAAGATTGAACAAATTTGTGGAAAGTATCAACGTAACAATTGATGAAACAGGCAGACCAGAATCAAAGGAAGAATAAAATAGATCAATGAAACAACCCTTAGAAGAAGAAGTAGAAGATGAAAAAGAAGTAGAAGAGGAAGATGAAGAGAATCTGACAGAAACATAAGAGCAAGTTCAGCAAGTGTCTCCAAAGACACCTAGAAGACGAATACAGAAGAATCATCCTTCAGATCAGATTATCAGAAACAAATATGTAGAAGTTGAGACTAGAAGAAAAATCCATTCACCAGAACAAACACACCTAACACTCTTATCTACAATTGAACCAAACTGTTTCGAAGAAGCCAATAAGGATGAATTTTGGAATAAGGCCATGGATGAAGAATTGGATCAAATAGAGAAAAATGACACTTGGGAATTGGTTCCAAGACCAAAGAATAAGAATGTGATCGACAAAGTGGGTCTTCAGGAATAAATTGAATGAAGATGGACAAGTTACAAGGAACAAATCTAGATTGATATGTAAAGTATATGCACAAGTTGAAGGAATCGACTTTGAAGAGACATTTTCCCAGTTGCCATATTGGAAGCAATCCGTTTTCTTTTAGCTTATGCATGCTCCAAAAATATTAAAATGTATCAGATGGATGTAAAATTAACATTTCTGAATGGGGAACTTGAAGAAGAAGTCTACTTTTAACAACAAGAAGGATTTCAATTGTCAGAGAATGCAGATTATGTGTGCAAATTAAAGAAGGCTGTGTATGGTCTAAAACAGGCTCCTAGAGCATGGTACTCTAGACTGGTTAAATATCTACAACAAGCAAGGTTCAGAAAGGGAAGCGTAGACAACAACCTCTACATCAAGGTACATCAAGGTAATATTTTATTAATTGAAGTTTATGTTGATGATATTATTTTTGGTAGTGATGATGACAGGTTAAGCCATAAATTTGCAAAGGATATGCAAAATGAATTTGAAATTTCATTACTTGAAGAACTATCCTTCTTTCTGGGACTTCAGATACGTCAAAGAAACCAAGGAATTTTTATTTCTCAAACCAAGTATATCAGAGAAATGCTAAAGATATTTGGAAAGGAAGATTGTAAACCAGTTATCACTCCCATGAAAACCAATTGCAAGTTGAGAAAAGATGATGATTCGAAGTCTACAGATCAAAGGAAATACAGGTCAATGATTCACATCCTACTATATGTGACAACATCTAGACCAGATGTAATGCAAGCAGTCGGACACGTGGCATGATTTCAAACAAAACCAAAGGAATCACATGTATTAGCAGTAAAGAGGATTTTTAGATATTTCAAAGAAACAAAAGAGTTTGGATTATGGTATCCAAAATGAAAGGATCTATCACTTGTTTCCTACATAGATGCAGATTAGGTAGGTTGTATTTATGACCGAAAAAGCATTAGTGGAACAACATTCTACTTGGGTGAGTGTTTAGTATCATGGATAATCAAGAAACAATCATCAATATCCTTATCTACAACCAAGACATAGTATATTGTAGCAACATCATGTTGTACAAAGATTATTTGGATGAAACAAACTCTAACAGATATACAGGTTGAGTATGATGAGCCCATTCCAATCTTTGTGATAATACAAGCGCCATCCGTATCTCAAAGAACCCAATGATGTACTCCAAGATGAATCACATTCCAAGTATCACTTTCTACGGGAGCAGGTTGCAGAAAATAACATTAGAGTTGAGTATGTGGGCACAAAAGAACAAGTGGAAGACATCTTTACAAAACCACTTCTATGGGAAGCTTTTGAATATCTTTTCCACAGAATTGGAGTTATTTCTAATCCAAAATGAATGCTTTTTGAATTCTTATTTTATATGTATTATATGTACACAAGGACACACCATAAGAGGATAGTTCAGTCAGGGGGAGCAACCCCGGATGGAAATATACCTTTTCCATTGATGAAAAAGGGGGAGAGATTTATCATTGTTTATAATAAGTACATATGTATGAACTCCAAATTGGTCCCCTTATGGTGAAATCCCTCACGAGAAGACGCTTTGTGGATTGAGTTATCCTAGAAGTATGGTTAGAGAACCCATTCTCATTTTTGGAATAATGAGATGAAGGTAAATGAATTTGTCAGTGAAAATATCCTAGATGGATAGTTTTTTTCATGCCATTTCTGCTGGTATGTGGAATGTCACATAACTCCTCACGGTTTGAGAGTTATGGCCTTACGAAGTTGGAGGACCCTCATATGTCATCTAGAAGCCCCAAAAGGTCAAAGTAGTGAAAGTGGTTTAAGAGATTTTAAAAGATAAATAATAAAGTGAAGTGATAATTTTACTATAATTCAAAGTGAATACAAAATAAACTATTTCAATAATAAATTTAATGGAGAAATTAGAAGTGGGTTAACCCTAAAATAAGGAAAGTGGGCAAAGTGACATAGAAGATGTTTTTAAGGAAGCTACTTGGAGAGTATAAATAAGAGGCAAGGCTCTCTCATATAAGACACACTTGAGCATGTTGAATACCTATAGGTTTCTGAGGTAATCAAAGTATATCTAAGCTGAATTTCTAAGGAAAGGTGAAGAAAAGAAGGTCAGAATTCAAGGAAGGATAAATTCTTTTGATGATGCTCTTTAAGGTATGTTATTTACAGGTCATCTCACCATTTTCGCAATAATTCTTTTTTCTATAATGATTCAGACCATGAAATTGATATGCCATTGAGGAAACATATCCAAGTATATGTGGTAAAAAATTCAGCTTGTGGGTCGTTATATTTTTGGAGTTACACTCTGTGTAAAATAGGGTTTGTGGCTAGTCCTGAAACTAGTCAAAAACATGTGTTTCGGGTAAAAATGTCATAACTTATTCATAACAGATCCAAATTCAGTAAGAAAAAATGTTTTGGTTATATTACAGTCTGTAGTATGATGTGTAACAATTTAATATCAATTCAACAAATATTCCATGTTGGGAACGGTCTACAAGGTCGCTCTCTAGAATAAGCTAGAATTTAGCAAGGTATGCCATTTTTTCTATAACTCATTTTATGATAGTTTCCAAGTAGTGAAACCTGGAGGAATTGCATAAAACACACTGAAGAACATTTTGTATCAGTTTCAGATATTTATTCATTACATGTACAAATTTATAATTATTTCAATTTAGAGTTGTTGACTAATCCAAAACTAGTCATGTGAGACTAAAGAAAAGTTTGATGAAATTGCTAGTCTCTTGTTGTTTAAAGTTAAGGAAGGTTTGTAGGTCTATGATCATATACAACAGGTCTATTACAGAGTTACAAATCATATTTGGATGATGAAATTGATGAGGGCTTTCGGTTGAGGTTCAAGTTGGGTATATGATTGAGACAAGTAGTTGATGAGTTGGCACATACATGAGGTGTATAGTTGATGATGTTGGTACATATTGATGAGTCATAGTTGATGAGTACTTGACACATGATTGGTACATACTTGGTACATAGTTGGTTGCACTTGTTTATGGTACAGGTTAATTACATATTGTTTGGTACATGATTGATGTAGTTGTTTATGGTACAGGTTGGTGCATGGTTGATGCACTTGTTTATGGTACATATTGATTATAGGTTGAGGTACAGTTTGATGCATGGTTGATGCATGGTTCAAGTTTATTGGTACAGGTTTACAACGGTATATCTCACAGTGATAGTGTGACAATGGTTCCATCATTCTACTTCTACTTCAGGGCGGTTGGACGGGGCAAGGAAAGGTGGTTGTAGCCACCTTCCGCTTGTAGCCAGAGAACATAGGGGGTTGTAGCCTCCTTATGGTTGTAGCCAAAGGATTGGGGAGTTGGAGCTTCCCTTAGGTTGTAGCCTAAGAAACTAGGGGGTTGGAGCCTCCTTCCAGTTGCAGCTGGAAAATAAAGGAAGTTGGTGCTTCCAATGAATGTAATTCTTCAAGACATATAAGAAAAAACATTATGTGGTTTTCTCTCGATTTGGGTTTCCACATAAAACACTGGTGTACTATGTATGTGTGTGATTGCTCATTTCTTATTTCTCATTATTGGATAATAATTCTACATTGATATAACACTTGGATTATTTGGAGAAAAGGGATAATAATTACGCTATTACTGATTCACCCCCCCTCTTAGTAATCCAACACCCTTTTGTTGACTTTGACAAGGTTATCAAAATGTATGTGACCCATTCTTCTGTGCCATAGCCAACTTTCATCTTCCTTTCCTAGGCAACACTTTTCATTTCCAATTTCACTTAATACATATATGTTGCTTGAAGTTCTCGTAGCTGTTGCAATCAATTTTGTTGAACCTTATTTTCTTATCTCTCACTTTTGTGAATCGAAAGTAACTTTATGACCTTGGTCACACATTTGAATCACACTTAGAAGATTGTGTTTCATATCTTCTACTAGTATAACATTTTTTGCCTTGGTATTCTTGTTCCCAATTATGACTGTGCCTTTTCCAATTATTTTAGATGAATCATCATTTCCAAAGTAGACTGATCCATATCTTTCCTTTCTTAATGTAAGAAACATGTCTCTATCACCTGTCATGTGTTTTGAACAACTACTGTCAACATACCAACCACATTTCTTTTGCTTAGCTTGTAGAGCGAGCGTGCATTCTTCATTTTTATACTGATTATGCTTTCTTATCCATGTCCTTTTCTGAGGTTCCTATCTGTGACTGTGATCCAGGTGGATATCGGTGGCCACCCACCTTTTCTAACTAGCTCAAAACAATTTTCTGGCAATTTTGGTAATTTACTATTTTTAGCAGTTTTCACTTCCAGAGCCGTTTTGAGGCCGTAAACGATGTTTTTTTGGGAAAACATGTTTTCAATATGAATGTTCCTTCCATATTGTGCCTAAAATGAATATCCTCCACGATACCTTTCCAACAGACTATCATATGCCTGAAACGGAGATCGTACGCAAAAGTTACGACCCTGGGAAGTTGATGTACTAACTTACCCAAACGAGGCCCACATGACTTTTGGTGCTTCATCTCCTAGGTTTGGTTTTTGGATGTGTAGGGTTTTTGGCATTCTTGTTTGTTGTAAAAATAATTTTAGAGCCTCATTGTATTTATCTTCTTGTGAATGTGCACAACTGTTACATCTCTTCTAAGAGATAAGCCGCCACCATTCCAACAAGCTTGTTTCCGCTGCATTTTACAGTTTCATCTTATTTCGTTATTGAATAGAAAACCAGTTTTATTGTATCTTTGTTATTTTGTGTTAAGAACCTATTAATAATCTGTAGTCATTTCATTCTCATCATAAAATATGAATCAGTGGTATCTGAGAGGTCTTCTCATTGTCATCTTAATGCATGTCCCCAATGAGGTTGAAGTACAAAGAGTTGGGTCTCGAGATTGTTTCTCTTGAGGACAAAAGTTATCGCATGCCCAAGAAAACTCTCATGGCGGGAGAAAAGAAAGATGATGGGACATGAGATCCTTTCAAATTGTTGATTGAGGAATCTCTCACGCAACAAAGGAACAAGATGATGGATAGTTTCGTGCAAATCCTTCGACAGCTACCAACAGGCGACACATCTTCTTCGAGCGGAGGTGTCGCCCCCTTCAAGGTACAAATAAACTTCGATATTCCTATATTTGAAGGTCAGATAGATACAGATGTTATAGACAAGTGGTTGAATCTAATAGAATGGTATTTTTCTGTCCATAACTTTTTAATAGAGAAAATATTACTTTTGCGCTCCTCAAAGCCATTCCCCATGTCAAAGATTGGTGGGAAACTTTCTATGAGAAAAAGGAAATAGAGAAACCCTCATTATTTATAGTGACGATCACCTGGGAATCCTTCAGGGATGCTATTAAGGAACAATACTACCCTGTCAGAAGTTATGATGACTTGTATACCAAATGGACCACACTGCGACAAGAAAGAGACCAAGCAGTGCTAGATTTCACAAATAGCTTTCATACATTGCGCACCAAGCTGGGTATCAAAGATTCAGAGCAAAATTTGGTGCTCAAGTATCGCGGTGCTATGCATAGATACATCTATACCAAAATGGAATTTCTAGACATCTCATCCTTGGGCGTGACCTACCAATATGCCGTCAAAACCAAGCAGAAGCTCAAACAAAAGATGCGGAAATTTGGGCCTAGGAACCCCTCACAAGAAAAGCCAGGAAAGGGTGGCCCCAATCCACAGAACAAAGGATAGAGAAAATATGGAAAGTATCAGGACAACTAGTCCAAGTCACAAGCAAAGAAGGACACCAGAAAGACAAAGAAAGATACTGGGAAGTGGTGCAACTTCCATAATAGCCCTTGGCATAACACTGCTGACTTCTGCTCAAAGCAGTCACTGGTGGACAAAGTGAAAGCCTCTGAATTAGATGTGGATTCTGAATCTGAGACATAACCAGAAAGGGGAAGACGGATCATTCATGTAGAACCCAGTGCCACTGTTTCTACCACCAAGCTCCAGCCTAGTGAACCAGACAAGCCAGAATAAGGAGAGCGCCTCTTCCATTCACAAATGTGGGTAAAAGGCACCCCGCTGCACTTCATCATTGATAGCGGTAGCCAAAAGAACCTCATCTCAGTAGAGGTTGTCAAGCGGCTGGCCTTACCGATAATGTCGCACCCACAACCCTACACCATTGGATGGCTCCGCCAAGGAAGTGATCTCCACGTGAGCCAATAGTGTCGACTGTCATATGACATCAATCCCTTCAAAGACGAGGTATTCTATGATGTTTCTCCTCTCAAAGTTTGTGATGTTATTTTGGGCCAACCTTATTTATGGAAACATCATGTTGTATATGAGTTTAGGCCACATAGTGTTATTATTACTTTGAACATGAAATTGTATAGGATACCCGAGGCAGTCCCACCTAGTGCTATTTCCTTGATATTTGCTAAGCAATGTAGGAAGGTCATCTCTTAGATGGGGAAGTTTGTTTTCTTCATGTTTCTCTCTTAGAATAAGCGAAAGATCACAACCACATCTAGGGTCTCTATGAACGACCTCTCCACACAGCAGAAACAAGTAGATAAGGTCATAGAAAAATACTTAGATATCTTCTCCTCACCTATCGGGGTACCTCTGCACTGCCAGGTCAAGCACCCCATTGATATGACCCTCGACGCACTGCTGCCCAATGGGACAGTCTCTCATTGCTCTCTATTAGAGAATGAGGAGATCAAGTGACAGATCCAAGAACTACTCCACAAGGGGCACATATGTCCCTTCTCATCACCTTGCAGGAGCCCAATCATGCTGGTACAGAAGAAAGATGGAACCTGGTGATTCTACATTGATTACCAGGCTTTGAATAAAATCATAGTCAGAAACCGACACTTGATTCCCCAAATCGAAGACATCCTTAATCAAATCATGGGGTCCAAATACTTCAGTAAGATTGATCTGAAGTTTGGCTACCACCAGGTCCCGATAGAACAGACAGATGTATGGAAGACTGTTGGTTGTGGAGCCTGATTATCTTCCTGATTCAAAGGTATTTTACTTTCAACCGTGTTTATACCCCATGAAGTATTTACACCCTAGAAGTATGTATACTCTTCCACGTGGGGGAGTGCATAGGGGGGGGTACCCCCTCTACGGGGTCCGGGGGCAAGCTGGCCCCAAGCAGGGGTTCGGGGGCGAAGCCCCCGAAGGAAAAATTGCCTTGTAAATGTATATTGTAATTTCATTGTAAATCTGGACCGTTCATTATAAGGTCGCAGATCTAACGATAGAGATTATGTTAGGGTTTGTTTCCCTAGAAGACAACCCTATTTTATGAGAGAAATGTATTGCGGCTATGGATGATTGCGAATATTGTATTCTGAGATAGGAGACTATGAGAGAAAGAAGAGGAAGTTACATCGGGTTTGATGTAGGTTGTATCCCTTCATATGCTGGATAATAATAAAGGAAGGACCTGACAATTTCTTTGGTGGACATAGCCCACACTGGGTGAACCACGTAAATATGTGTCTCTATTGTATTGTGTATCTTCTGTGTTTTGTTTTCGCATTTGTTTTATTTTATTGCTCCACGACGCTATTTTTCTAACAACTGGTATCAGAGTGAAAGGTAACTCGTAGGAAAAGAGGGTTCCTGGTTCGAGTGGGAGCAATGTCGGAAGATGAAAAGTTTAGGGTCGAGAAATTTAACGGCCAAAACTACCAGTTATGGAAGATGTAGATGGAAGACTATTTATATCAGAAGGATCTATTCCTACCATT
>ML788262.1:54564-83552 GCA_009831015.1 Picea engelmannii
AATTAGAAGATTATGAGAAACTAAAAGCAGAATTGGATTACACAAAAGGGGAGCTCCTATTGACAACAAAAAATTTGAAGAAGTTTGAAAAAAGAACTGAAAAATTAGATGAGATCCTTAGCAGTCAAAGATCTCCAAACGACAAGACAGGACTAGGATACAATGACAATTTGAAGACAACAAAACAAGAAAAGGAAGTTGAAAATGATGAACCAACATTCCAGAACATGTTGAACAACAAGATAGAAGACTATAATTTAGAAGGAATGATACATCAAGAAGATCCTCTCCCATCAGGTATGAAAGCAATCATTATGAAGGAAACTATAGAAGAATAGATCATGAACTCAAATGGACCACACCACAAAGAACATCACTTACGCCTAGGTATCAAAATTTATTTCTTGGACATTGTTATACTTGTGGAAATTTTGGACACAAGGCAGTCAATTGTAGAATCAATGAAAGGAATAATTGTGCAAGCTACATGAATGGTGAAAATAGTAGATATGGAAATGTTCGTAGACCTGTCAATAGAAATTATAATCCATTTGACCCATTAATGGATCAAAATATTGTATGTTACAAGTGCAATAATCTTGGTCACAAAGCACGAGATTGCAGAGAGATGAAGGAAGATAATCGTATGCCAAAAGTCTGCATACCAACTACAACATGGAAAAGGAAATAAATTCCACACAATGAAAATTGTCGAATAGCATTGGTCGCTAAAGAATGCAAAGAAGAAGATGAATGGTTCATAGATAGTGGGTGCTCATCTCATATGACCAGAGATCAAAGAAAAATTGTCAGCTTGAAGAAAAAGGGTGGAAACGTTGCATTTGGAGATGACTCATCTACCAAAATACTTGGAAAAGGAACTGTAAAGCTTGGAAGTGAAAATGTAAAAGCAGGAAAATTCCTATTGGTTGAATACTTGAAGCATAATCTACTCAGTGTTAGTAAAATGTGTGATCAAGGATACACTCTTACATTTGACTCCCGAAAATGTAAAATCATAGAAAATAACTGAGGAAGATTAGTTGCAACTGCAACAAGAAGACCGAAAAACATATACATCCTAGACATGAAGAAGAGAGAGAAGATAGAATCCACAAAAAAGGATTCCAAGGAAGAAAAGGTCCCAAAGACCAAAAATAAGGATGAAGTATTATTGAGTGTCACATGTTCAGGGGGAGCAACCCCAAAGAAGAGAGTTACCTTTTGCCATTAAACTCAGGGGGAGAAGCCCTACCCTTTGCCATTGATGTCAAAGGGGGAGAGAAATTGGGATCATGATGATAGGGGGAGCATGGGTGTTTCCATAAATGAAAAAGGGGGAGATTGTTGGAATATTGGTTGTTGTCATTGATGTCAACCCTAGTCATGGGTTTTGGACCGCAAGATTGATGAAGTTATTTGGACATGAAGGAAAATGCACATGCATATAAAACACCCATGGATGGATAGTATACATTATGTTGTTTCCGATGGTATGTGGCATGTCACGTGGATCCTCATGGTTGAGGATAAATGAATTTTTGAAGATGACAAAGTGAATTGAAGAAGGAAGTACATGTAGGCCCTGAAGATAATTAAAGAAAATAATTACAAAATAAGAAAGTGCCAGGTCGGCCATAATGTTAAAAGGAAGTGACATAAATGGTAAAAATGAATATCATTATACATTCATTTGATACACAAGTCGAATTTTAGAGGAAATCACAAGTAAAGAAGGCCAGATTTCAAGGGAGGATGAAGTCTTTTGGTGATGTGTTCTAAGGTATGTTATTTTCAGGTCATCTTACCATTTTTTCTATAAATGTTTTTCTAGAATGATTCAGATGGTGAAATTTCTATGGTATTGATAATACATATCAAGGTACCTGTGGTACAAGTTTAAGCTCTTGATTCGCTATAATTATGGAGATACACTCTGTGGAAGATAGGGTTTTTGACCAGTCCTGAAGCTAGTCAATAAACAAGTGTTCCGTGTAAAAAAATCATAACTTCTTCATCGAGAATCACAATGACATGGAACAAATTTCATTGGAAAGAGTACGGAATTTAGTTTCTTGTGTGTGAGTTTCAGAATCAGATGTTAAATATTGAGCGTGGGGCATTTTGTACAAGTTTGGTCTCCTGAATAAACTAGAATTGAACAAGGTCTACCATTCTCTCTATAACTTATTTTTGGGGAGTATTCAAGGAGTGAAACTTGGAGAAGTTTCATAGAATAAACTGAATAATATTATCTATAGGATCAAAGTATTCCAATAATTGAATAATTGTAGAAATTGAAGAAGTCTCAGGAAGCATTATCAGGTTCTATGTGATGGTTGGTTGATGGTGATGATTTAATGTGAAGTTTTATTATCTCTCATATATTCTTGGGTGGAAGGAAGGGGAAAGGATGGAGAGTTCAACTCTATCTTGATATTGGAGGATTTTATCTTCCTCTTGGAGGTTTATCCCTCCCTTTACACTTGGAAGCTGTAGCTACCTTTGGAAGTCATTACTTCCCTTGAATAATAACTATTGATTATTTCTCATATATTGTGCATGGTGTATTGTGGTGTATTGGTGTAACTCTTATACTATTGTTCATTTCTCATTGGATATAATTGAATGGTTTAAGTATAAGTTGAAAAATGTTTTAAATTGTACTTGATATTGATTCAACCCCTCTCAGTATCAACAAAAGGAAGGTCTTTTTGAATGGTTGTTCATGTCGTTTGGTTTGACAAATGCTCCAGTCACTTTTATGAGGATGATGGACGATATCCTACGACCATTCACCAATAGTTTTTTAGTGGTGTATCTGGATGACATTCTCATTTAAAACAAGACTTGGGTCGAACACTTGCAGCATATTCAGTAGGTTCTGCACACCGTACTTCAACACAAGCTATACGCCAACTTGGAAAAATGATCCTTCGGCATGGACATGGTCCATTACCTGGGATACATTGTTGATCAGCATGGTGTACATGTGGATCCAGCGAAGATGCAATTCATTCATGACTGGCCAGCCCCAACCACACTCATTGAGATTTAGATATTCTTGGGCCTTGCCAATTTCTACAACAGGTTCGTGTTGGAATTCTCCCAGATTGCATGGGCCCTCAACCAAATAACCAGGGTTGGTGGTAAGGAAAAATTTGTGTGGGGTCATTCCCAACAACAAGCATTCGATGATTTGAAGCAACACTTGTGCTCATCCCTAGTACTTTCACTACCAGACCTGCAACAACCCTTTGAGATCGAGACATATGCTTCAGACTATGCTGTGGGCACCGTTTTCACTCATCACAACCACCCCGTGGCCTATCATAGTGAGACACTATCAGATGTTGTTCGTAAGTACCCTACTTGTGAAAAAGAAATGTACTCCATTGTGCAAGCCTATCTCCACTGGAAACATTACATTCTTAGGAAGGAGAAATTCATCCATAGTGATCATAAGCCACTGCAGTTCATGCAGACACAAGGAAAATTGCAGAATGACCGCCATCAAAAGTGATCCACATACTTGCACCAATTCCACCTCAACATCAAGTATAAACAAGGAAGCACCAATCGCGTCGATGATTACCTCAACAGACCGCCAGTCACGACACTCACCACTGTGCTAGACTCTTACAACCATGAGACCTCTGGATGCCCCCAACTCTATGAGATAGACCCGGACTTCGCCGCCACCTACCAAATGTTGGGTGAAAATGAAGTTGTTGATAATTTCCATCTTCAGGTTGGGTTGTTGTGTCATCTGGGCCATATCTGTGTTCCATCAAGTGAGTGAGAGAATCTCATCTTGGAAGCCCACTACAGTCGCGTGGCAGGACACTTCAGCGTAAAAAATATAGTGGAAATACTACAGAAACATTTATACTGGCCGAAACTTCGACAGGAGGTCAGCAAGTATATCAGGTCCTACACTGCCTGCGTTATTTCCAAACTGACCACTAAGAAATAGGGCTTGTACACCCCTCTTCCTACTCCTGAAAGGCCATGGGAATCCATCTCAATGGACTACATGTTGGGCCTCCTGTCCACCAAGCGGGGAAATGATCGTGTTTTTGTGATGGTTGATCGCTTTTCTAAGATGGTGATCTGGTTGTTTGCAAGAAGATCATCATAGCAAAGGCCACTTCCAAGCTCTTCTTTGAATGCGTCTGGGTACATTTTGGAATCCAAAATGCACCCACCCCCAGACAGATGGCCAAACTGAGGTCGTAAATCGAATGATTGTGAATATCCTTCGCATGTATAATTCAAAGAACCCTCACACATGGGATGAGAGCCTTCCCTATGTCCATCATAGCTACAACCAAGCCTTGTATAGCTCCACCCACCACATCCCCTTTTAGGTGGGGTTGGGATTCCAACCATTGGGTCCCATAGATGTTGCACTTCCCTTTGCGGTCACCTCGACTGACTCATCTCCTGCTCCAACTGAAGCTAAAAAAACCACCCAGTTCATTGAGAGGATCCAACGCATATGCCAACAGGTTCAGGATATCCTACAGAATTCCAATGACAAGTACAAACAACACCATGATCAACATCAGGTGCCACATAAGTTTTAGGTGGGCGACAAAGTTTGGTTGCACTTGCAGAAAGAACGCCTTACAGGATCCCATAGAAAGATTCGCCCACTTCGTTATGGGTTGTACACCATAACCAAGGCCATGGGGGATAATTATTTTTGAGCTCAACATTCCTCCTCTCCTTGGCCTGCACCCAGTGTTCAACGTGGATCTCCTTCGCCCTTATTTCCCACCATTATTGGGCACCTCAGAAGTAGAAGAAAAACTGAAAACAACAGAGCTCAACCTTGATTGCATACAACAATCATCCAATGATCATATTGTGGACACACATATCAAGGGAACTCAAATAGCAAAGGATCTATCTTTATCGAGTTGTCAAAGCATGGCAACTCTTGCACCAAGGCAAGTGGCTCACCTAGGGCCAAATTTAGCAGAAATTTCCTCATCTGATCGGGGACCTCAATGCAATGGATACCATTTCTTCCTAAGGAGGTATGATTGATCTAGGTGGATATCGGTGGTCACCCACCTTTTCCAACTAGCTCAAAACAATTTTCTGACAATTTTGGTAATTTACTATTTTTAGCAGTTTTCACTTCCGGGGTCGTTTTGAGGCCCTAAACGATGGTTTTTTGGGAAAATAGGTTTTAAATATGGAAGTTTCTTCTATATTTTACTCAAAATGAATCTCCTCAACGATACCTTTCCAATGGGATATTATACGCCTAAAACAGAGATCGTATGCAAAAGTTACGACCCTGGGAAGTTGATGTACTAACTTACCCAAACGAGGCCCACATGACTTTTGGTGCTTCATCTCCTAGGGTTAGGTTTTTGGATGTCTAGGGTTTTTGGAATTCCTTATTATTGTAAAAAGGATTTTAGAGCCTCATTGTAATGATCTTATTGCGAATGAGCGCAACCGTCACATCTCTTCTCAGAGATAAGCCGCCACCATTCCAACAAGCTTGTTTCCGCTGCATTTTACAGTTTCAACTTTTTTTGTTCTTGAATAGAAAACCAGTTTTACTGTATCTATGTTATTTTTTGTTAAGAACCAGTTAATAATCTGTAGTCATTTCATTCTTCTCATAAAATCCAGATCAGACTATTGTTGTTCTGTTGTGGTTCTCTAGGAGGGACTGTCATTCTGCAATCTTTGGCCATGTGTCCAAAGTTGTTACATTTGTAGCATTCCACTTCAGTGCTCAAAGATTCAAACCTGTTGTAACTTCTCTGTGTTTCACTAGGCCTTCTTGGATAACCCTTTTGTGTATGAATTTCAAATTTGTTTATGTTCTTGTTGTTAGCTCTGCAATTCACAACTTTATGTCCAAAATTATTACATGCATAACATAAACCAAAAACGATAGTTTGATACCTGGGAGTTGAAGATATTTTGAAAGTAGATACTCTTATGAATCCTTCTTCTTCCTAAGGCCTATCTGTTTCTGTCGATCATTGATTCTGAAATCTGAATCTTCTCGGTGGAGGAGTGTCCCTAGAGGAGTGTCCCTATAATTTTCTTTGTAGCCCTTCCTACCCCCCTTGATTGTTTCTACATAGCTTTTTGGATATGTTTCTTGTTCTGTTGTTTTGGAGCTTGATCCCTTTTCTATCTGATTGTATCCAAGTCCAGACTTGTCATGATGCGGTTTTTTATTGCTGATAATGTCATTCAAAACTTTTGAGTTGTTCTGTATATTTTTCTTTTGAAGATCCTTTCTTAATGTGACAATTTTTTCTTCCAAATTTCCAATGATCCTGTCTCTTCCTTCTAGATGTTCTTTGAGTGCTTCTTCAATTCTTTTATCTTCTTTAATTTGAAGCTTCAAATTTGTGATCATTTGTTCTAGTCCCTGAGTGTCTTCTTTCTTGTCTAGTTCCACTTGTAGTTTCTTTTTTTCTCTTCTGATAAATTCTATGTCACACAACAATTCTTCTCGATAGTCAACTTCTGCCTCTTCATATTCTTCTTCGACATCTTCATATTCTTCTTCGGAATCTTCTTTATTAGAGTCTTCTACTACCATGAATATAAATCTTTCTGTCTCACTTTCACTAACTTCATCTTCATCTAATGATGAGATGTCTTCTTTGGTGCATAAGCTTTTCTTGAAAATTTTCTTTGTGGTTCTTTTGTCTTTATATGTTTGTT
The DNA here is from genome assembly GCA_009831015.1 of Picea engelmannii. Lineage (NCBI taxonomy): Eukaryota > Viridiplantae > Streptophyta > Pinopsida > Pinales > Pinaceae > Picea > Picea engelmannii. The sequence goes on from ML788262.1 coordinate 61,276, forward strand.
TGATATTTGAGTAACCTTCATCGTTTCTCTTTTTCTTATGAGGAAATTTGTTAGAAAAATGACCAATAACATCACAATTAAATCAAATCAAAGGAAGTTTACCTCTATACATGTCGTTGGTTCCCTTGTTCAATCTTCTGACAAAGTTGGTTGCTTCTTCATCATCTTCCGAGACGTCACTGTTGCTGTTGTTAGTCCCTATAGTTGCACTTGACTGTGAGAGGGAAAGCTAGGGCATCATCAAGTTATTGCAAAAGTGTTTTGAGGGTTTTTATGATTTGGTTTTTAAAAGGGTGGTTGAAAACTGGCTCAAGGTTACAACATAACATGAAAATCAAGATCAAAACATAACATATCCCATTGGCTGAATAATAGGTAGACACATAGATGGATTAAACCAATTAAGAAAAAGGAAGATGAAGTCTTCAATTTGTCAACTTCACATGAATTCTCATCTCAAAATTTCATAAAGAAACAAGACTATCAACTTGATATCAAAACTTGAAAAATTATCTCTATAGTAAAATTTTCACTGTATAAATTGACAGTCAAGAATAAAAAAACATTGCAATCTGAATAATGAATTCAAGCATGAAGAAAGAAATAACAGAGTAGAAAAAGAGGGTCTAACCATCCATATGCCTTTTATATTAAGTGTCAAATTGAACATAAATTCCTTTTACAATGAGCTTCACCAAAAGGTCCCCTGGATCTCCAATTTTTCCACCTCCCTTACTTCTCCTTCTACAAAGTTTATATAGAAACAATACATAATTATCAAGATCCAAAAAAAAAGGATCTGAAAACCTCCTCGTCTATATTTAGTTTCTTGTTTCAAATAATCAAGGAGAAGATCCAATCTGATCTCCAATTCTAATTGATGAGGTGGCTTGTCAACTGTTGTCCATGAGATTTTCCAGGAAAACAAATCTGGTAAATTCCTGAAAAATAGGGTCCAACAATCTCTTCTTATCTCTTAAATGGTGATAGATGTGTAAAAACCGAGAGAGGTTTTTGTGAAGGGGCATGTTCCCAACAAAAACCTCTTTTTGTTTCAAAACATTCCTCTCCATATGTTCTGTAAAATCTTTTGAAGATAAAGACTATAACAGGTAAAAAACAGAGCATTTCCTATAGCTTTATCAGAAAATTAGGCCTCAAAGAACAATTCGAATATCTTAAAATATGATTTTTGTGTAAAAAATGAGAGAGGTTTTTGTGAAGGGGAATGTTCCAAACAAAAACCTCTTTTGGTTTCATCAAATTCATCTCCAACTATTTTTCAACCTTTCTTGAAGGAGAAGACTAAAACATGTAAAAATAACAGAGTATTTTCTGTAGCTTTATCAGAAAATTAGCCCTCAAAGAACAATTTGAATCTCTTAAAAGGTGATTTATGTGTAAAAAATGAGAGAGGTTTCTGTGAAGGGGCATGTTTCCAACAAAAAACTCTTTTGGTTTCATCAAATTCATCTCCAGTTGTTATGTAACCTCTCTTGAAGATAAAGACTATAACAGGTAAAAAACAGAGTATTTACTGTAGCTTTTTTGGTTCTTCTTTTAATGATTCTTTATGTAATGGGGACATTCTTGTATTTCATTTGATATCTGCTTTTGCATCTTCAGAATTGTGTTCTATCACTATGACATCTTCTCTTTTGATTGAAGAATCGAACATGGATTTGGGCCTTAGCCTGTACTTGTTGGTGACTCTTGTAGAGTTCCTCCTAGGGTCTTGAGGCTGTTGATTACCCCTCAAAAGATGCCTTGAAATATGGAGTTGATCATTGCTTGTTGATCTCCTGGAAATACATTGACTTGCTACTTTCATATCACTAATTAATTTTATCACTTCATAGTCATAAGAAAATCCTTTGTCCAAGATTCTGGAATGAAGTTTAACATCGATCCTCAAAGTATAAAATTTGATTGGGCCCTCTCATTTTGCTTTCATATTGTATTTCATCATAGCATGAATATATGGCTTCCAAAACCATAACCCATAACAATTATATTCCCATGTTTTGAACAATTAATTGAGAATTAGTTTCTTTTACCTTGCTTTGTTCATGCATTTCTGTATTTTTCCCTTTGAATTTGATAAAATCCTTTGAAATATGGGAACAACTTTCTAACTTTTCAATATTATCTGAAGTACTAAGCTATGCAACAACTTGAGAGATAAGTGTTTATAGCGTTGAACGATAGCCAATTTGTTTGTTTCACTATTCGTGGCAATCTTGGTAAAAATGTTAAGTGTAAGTACAAGTGCACCTGGGCGATCAGGCATAGGCTTTAACAATTCTTCCAACATAGGTATTGATTTTATGAGCAACTGCACCAACTCAGATTTTATCGACCATGAACTTGGAGCTCCTGCACTCTGCCAGAATATTTAAAATCAATCCAAACAAATCCACCGCCCTGGTGAATTTCCTTCTTACGACCCTCTGGTAATTGACTGAAAACACTTATTTCTTATCGACTAGATTCAAAGATGCTCTCTTCATGGCATGAACTAAGTGTTACATTCAATCCCTTTTGAATACCTAGAAATTATTCTGACACCTGGCAGAAACATTAACAACATATGATCTCTTATTCCATATGACTCGGTGCTCAACAAAACTGTGTTGTGCATTGCTTGTTTGACTCTGTGTTAGGGTTTAAAGATTGCATGAGCCAGCTCCAAGGCTTCTGTAACTAGCACCCTTGGGTTTCAAATTTTTCACCTGCAATCTGTTAGTGTATAACATTCCTCTAAGAAAATACCTGCGCCTAAATTCAACAAAATCAGATAGGTATAATATAATGATCATTGAGAATTGGGCGATTTTAAAATGAGACCTTCATGGGTACAAAGCAATCAGATTATGAAACGGTTTGAATCAGTAAATGATTCCAAGCTATTGTGGACACATGTGAACTCTCAAACCACGATTCGTGTCATCATAACGAAATCTAGATGACAGGCACGTATCAAGGCATGATTATTTTGGCGCTATGGGAATAGCCTTATTCTCGTAGCGCTATTAATGACTTAGCAAAATTTGAGTTTATGAAGTTCAAATAGGAATATAAGGTGACACCTCGTTTAAAACCATGTCTTCAATTTCAAACTTGAATAAACTATTAAAAAACTGAAATGAAAACCAACACTAAAAACAAAGATCGAAATCAACTGGAAACAGAAATTGAAGTGTAGGCAAGAAGGGTTTAGAATAAGGGTTTCTCACTAAACCAAGAAAAAATTAGAGACTAACATTGGCTCCTTCTGGGGGATGATGCTCTCCCCGTGAGGCATCAAGAACAAGCAGACCATTGTGCCTTTTCCTCTATGCATCCATGCAACACAACCTGCAAACTTTGTCTTTTTAAACATTCACATTCTTCTGTGTTGTGCCTAGTCCATTGGGTTATGGAGTCAATCAATATCATTCAAATCTGGCCCAAACTTCTGCAACTCTGCTCCTCATTTGAAGCCAAAACTACCCCTGTCAATAGTGCTTTATATGCATTGGGCATGGAGTCTTTATTTCAAAACTGAAACCAAATTTTTTGTTGCAAACCAACAGACTGAAAAGAATCTCATACTTGATGGTGAGCTTATTATTCTATCTATTCCTACTCTAACTACTGAGAATAAATGTTTCAGGTATATATAAATTTCCAGAAAAATAATTGAAGCAACAAATTGCTTGACCTGTCTTCATATACATAGTGAAAAACATGAAAATAGAACAAAATATACAACAAGGAAACTGCAACCCGTTCATGTTTGTTGTTGCAAACCATCATGGCAAACTTTGTAATATATGGCATTACTAGTAATAATGACTCTATCCAAATAGAAAATGGATCATAAAATTCATGTATGATCTTACCTAGTTTTTTAAAATCAAAAGGGTGCTTTTCCTCATAGTTGATCTCTTTAGGTTGATGATCATGAATGCCATTCCCAAGTTCTATAAATCCATATATTGACTCCTCAACAGCTGACCCAGAAGCAAGCATCAATTGTTGTTGGAACATTTCTCTATCAGTTTTGTGATGCTCATGATGCTCCTCATCAGATCCAGGACTGTTGCCATATACTGGTTTCAACTGTTCATGACTAATGTGCAGGTTGTTTTCATAAATCTGCTATTGCTCATCTTCTGTCACCATAAAGATAACATGCTGTTGATAACCTTCATCAATATTGTTATGTGTATCAACTTTATCAACAATGTGTTGAGGAAATATTTTTTCTTTATACTCATCGTAAACATGAGATTTTCCATTCAAATCAGAAACTACAGGTGCATCAAGAACAAGATCAAATGCATCTACAACTATGCAATCATCTGTCCTATCATCAATGGTATCTGACAGATCTTCCTTAATAAAATGATTTCCATCCTTGCAAACAGACGAAAACTCTAGTTTCTGCTGTATATGCTTCTCAAATACATCACAACAATTTTCAAAAAGACTTTCAACTGAAAATTTTTCTTTATAAAATATATTGAAAGTATCATGAAAACTTGCCAACGAATTAATACTTGAAGCTGGAAGCAATCTGCACCAGTCGAGGGCTGCTCCCTTCAACGAGTATTTGAAAATCTTGATCTTGACATCCTCATGCACAATCTGACGTCCATGAATAAACTCATGAAAATATAGTAGATACTCATCCAGAACCTCCCAATCTTCGCCTTTAAACATAGGAAGGATACCTTCCCATTCAGCTTTGCTAAGAATTGGGTTTGGAAAACCAATGACATCTTAAAAATCACAAAAAGCAAACCTTTGAGCCAGAATGGATTCCATGCTTGGATCCAGTGGAGTCACCTTTTAATATTTAGACAGTGGAGTCACCATGGTGAAAGATCTACAGTCATGTATCTGTCCCCTTCCTGTTCACCATCAAGAAGCGGATCTAATCATTGTTGTTCTCCCAGGGATAAATACTTCGTGTCTTCGTCCCCGACAACGGCGCCAAAAGGTGTTAGTCCCTAAAGTTGCACTTGACTATGAGAGGGCAAGCTAGGGCATCATCGAGTTATTGCAAAAGTGTTTTGAGGGATTTTATGATTTGGTTTTTAAAAGGGTTTTTGAAAACTGGCTCAAGGTTACAACATAACATGAAAATCAAGATCAGAACATAGCATATCCCACTGGTTGAATAATAGGTAGACACATAGATGGATTAAACCAATCAAGAAAAAGGAAGATGAAGTCTTCAATTTGTCAACTTCACATGAATTCTCGTCTCAAAATGTCATAAAGAAACAAGACTATCATCTTGATATAAAAACTTGAAAAATTATCTCTACAGTAAATTAACGGTATAAAAAAGCATTGCAATCTGAATAATGAATTCAAGCATGAAGAAATAAATAATAGAGTAGAAAAAGAGGGTATAACCATCCATATGCTTTTTCTATTAAGTGTCAAATTGAACATAAATGTCTTTTACAATGAACTTCACCAAAAGGTCCCCTGGATCTCCAATGTTTCCACCTCCCTTACTTCTCCTTCTACAAAGTTTATATAGAAACAATACATAATTATCAAGATCCAAAAAAAATGGATCTGAAAACCTACTCATCTATATTTAGTTTCTTGTTTCAAATAATCAAGGAGAATATCCAATCTTATCTCCAATTCGAATTGATGAGGTGGCTTGTCAACTGTTGTCCATGAGATTTTTCAGGAAAACAAATCTGGTAAATTCCTAAAACATAGGGTCCAACAATCTCTTATTATCTCTTAAATGGTGATAGATGTGTACAAACTGAGAGAGGTTTTTGTGAAGGGGCATGTTCCCAACAAGAACCTCTTTTGGTTTCAACAAATTCCTCTCCATATTTTCTATAACATCTTTTTAAGATAAATACTATAACAAGTAAAAAACAGAGTATTTCCTGTAGCTTTATCAGAAAATTAGGCCTCAAAGAACAATTTGAATATCTTAAAATGTTATTTATGTGTAAAAACTGAGAGAGGTTTTTGTGAAGGGGCATTTTGCCAACAAAAACCTCTTTTTTTTTCATCAAATTCATCTCGAACTGTTTTGCAACCTTTCTTGAAGGAGAAGACTAAAATAGGTAAAAATAACAGAGTATTTCCTGTAGCTTTATCAGACAATTATCTCTCAAAGAACAATTTGAATCTCTTAAAATGTGTTTTTTGTGTAAAAAATGAGAGATTTTTTTGTTAAGGGGCATGTTACCAACAAAAACCTCTTTTGGTTTCATCAAATTCATATCCAGTTGTTCTGTAACCTCTCTTGAAGATAAAGACTATAACAGGTAAAAAACAGAGTATTTCCTGTAGCTTTTCTGGTTCTTTTTTTAATGATTCTTTATGTACTGGGGACATTCTTGTATTTCATTTGATATTTGCTTTTGCATCTTCAGAATGGTCTTCTATCACCTTGACATCTTCTCTTTTGATTGAAGAATCGAACATGGATTTGGGCCTTAGCCTGTACTTGTTGGTGACTCTTGTAGAGTTCCTTCTAGGGTCTTGAGTCTGTTGATTACCCCTCAAAAGATGCCTTGAAATATGGAATTGATCATTGCTTGTTGATCTCTTGGAAATAAATTGAATTTCTACTTTCATATCACTAACTAATTTGATCACTTCATAGTCATAAGAAAATCCTTTGTCCAGGATTCTGGAATGAAGTTTAACATCGATCCTCAAAGTATAAAATTCGTCTGGGCCCTCTCATTCTGCTTTCATATTGTATTTCATCATAGCATGAATATATGGCTTCCAAAACCATAACCTATAACAATTATATTCCCATGTTTCGAACAATTAATTGAGAAGTAGTTTCTTTTACCTTGCTTTGTTCATGCATTTCTAGATTTTTCCCTTTGAATTTGATAAAATCCTTTGAAATTTGGGAATAACTTTCTAACTTTTCAATACTATATGAAGTAATAGTCTATGAAACAACTTGAGAGATAAGTGTTTATAGTGTTGAACGATAGCCAATTTGTTTGTTTCACTATTCGTGGCAATCTTGGTAAAAATGTTAAGTGCAAGTACAAGTGCACCTGGGCGATCAGGCATAGGCTTTAGCAATTCTTCCAACATAGGTATTGATTTTATGAGAAACTGCACCAACTCAGATTTTATCAACCATGAACTTGGATCTCCTGCGCTCTGCCAGAATATTTAAAATCAATCCAAACAAATCCACTGCCCTAGTGAATTTCCTTCTTACGACCCTCTGGTAATTGACTGAAAACACTCCTTTCTTATCGACTAGATTCAAAGATGCTCTCTTCGTGGCATGAACTAAGTGTTACATTCAATCCATTTTGAATACCTAGAAATTATGTTGACACCTGGTAGAAACATTAACAACATATGATCTCTTCTTCCATGTGACTCGGTGCTCAACAAAGCTGTCTTGTGCGTTGCTTGTTTGACCGTGTGTTAGGGTTTAAAGATTGCATGATCCAACTCCAAGGTTTCTGTAACTAGCACCCTCGGGTTCTGAATTTTCCACCTGCAATCTGTTAGTGTATAACGTTCCTCTAAGAAAATACCTGTGCCTAAATTCAACAAAATCAGACAGGTATAATATAATGATCATTAAGAATTGAGCGATTTTAAAATGAGACCTTCGTGGGTACAAAGAAATCGGATTATGAAACGGTTTGAATCAGTAAATGATTCCAAGCTATTGTGGACACATGCAAACTCTCAGACCATGATTCGTGTCATCATAACAAAATATGGATGACAGACGCGTATCAAGGCATGATTATTTTGGCACTATGGGAATAGCCTTATTCCCGTAGCGCTATTAATGACTTAGAAAAATTTGAATTTATGAAGTTCAAACAGGCATATAAGGTGACACCTCGTTTAAAACCATGTCTTTCAATTTCAAACTTGAATAAACTATTAAAAAACTGAAATGCAAACCATAAGACACTAAAAACAAAGATCAAAATCAACTAGAAACAAAAATTGAAGTGTAGGTAAGAAGGGTTTAGAATAAGGGTTTCTCACTAAACCAAGACAAAATTAGAGACTAACATCTGCTATGTTCTTTTTCTTTTTTCTTTCCCTTTTTCTTTGACCTTTTGGATGCTTTGAAGGTTGCTTCTTTTATATCTATATTTTCCTATTCAGTTCTCATTTCATATGATGTGAAGATTCCATGTAGTTAATCCATGCTTATTGAGTTTAGATCTCCTCTTTATTCTAGTGCTGATATCTTAGGGTCAAATCTCATAGGAAGAGATATTAGTACCTTTTGAATAATTATAGATTCTTTGATTTCTTCTCCCAATCCCAAGATTGCATTTACTATTTCATCGACTCGTAAAAAGTAAGATGCAATATTCTCATCTTCCTTCATCTTTAGTTGTTCGAACTGGCCTCTGTAAGTTTGAAGCTTTGTTGCTTTGACTTTTGAATCTCCTTCATAAATATTTCAAAGTTTGTCCCAAATCTCTTTAGAGGATTTACAATGTGAAACTTTGGTGAATACCGATTCTCCAAGACCATTAAAAAGTGAATTTGTGGCTTTGGAATTATTCTGACCGAATTTCATTGCTTTGTCATTTGTCGGTAGAACTACTAGTGCTGTGTATCCATCTACAATTGATTACCAAATTTCAAATACCCGTGTCTGTATATATGTCTTCATACTTATGCTCCAAAATGCATACTTTTGTCCATCAAACTGTGGTATTCCATTTTTATACATGTTTTTGCTCTCAATGATCTACCTTTCAGTGGTTAAACTGATTTCTGAAGGAACATGCTCTGATTCCAATTGTTGGATTACTAAGAGGCGGGGTGAATCAGTAATAGAGAAATCTAATCCTTTTTAACCATATAATGCAAGTGTTATATCAATGTAGCATTATTATCCAATATTTTCAGAGTAAATAAACAATGAACAAATGAATAATCATACACATACATAGTACACCAATGTTTTTACATGGAAACCCAAAGCGGGAGAAAAACACATAATGATTTTTCTTATATGTCTTGAAGAATTGCATTAATTGGAAGCACCAACTTCCTTTGTTTTCCAGCTGCAACTGGAAGGAGGCTCCAACCACCTAGTTTATCAGGCTACAACCTGAGGGAATTTTCAACTCCCCAATTCTTCGGCTACAACCAAAATGAGTCTACAACCCCCTATGTTCTCCGGCTACAACTGGAAGGTGGCTACAACCACATGTTATTTCCCCGTCCAACTGCCTTGACGTATAAGTAGAATGATGAAACCACTATCACACTATCATTGTGAGATATATTGTTGTAAACTTGTACCAATCAACCTACACCAAGAACCTGAACCATGCATCAACCTGTACCTCAACCTGTAATCAACTTGTACCATAAACAAGTGCATCAACCATGCACCAACCATGCACCAACCTGTACCTCAACCTCAACCACAATCCCTCATCAATTTCATCATCCAAATATGATTTGTAAATCTGTAATAGACCTGGTGTATATGATCACATACATGCAAACTTTCCTTAACTTTAACACCAAGAGATTAGCATTTTCATCAAACTTTACTTTAGTCTCACATGACTAGTTTTAGATTAGTCAACAACCCTAACTTGAAATAATCATAACTATGTACCTGTAATGAATAAAGATTTGAAAATAGTACACAATGTTTTTCAGTGTGTTTTTTGTGATTCCTCCAGGTGTCACTACTTGGAACCTCTCAGAAAAGGAGTTTGAGAAAAAATGGCATAGCTTGTTGAATTTTGGCTTATTCTAGAGAGTGAACTTGTAGAGCGGGCCCCACACAAAATATTTGTTTTATGGATCTAAAAATTGTACACAAAATACTAAATATTGTAATCTAACCCACACATTTTGTCTTACTGAATTTTGACCTGTTCTGAATAAGTTATGACGTTTTTACCCGAAACACCTGTTTTAGACTAGTTTCAAGACTAGCCACAAACCCTATTTTCCATAGAGTGTAACTCCAAAAATAAAATGACCCACAAGCTAAAATTTGTACCACAACTACTTGGATATGTTTCCTCAATGGCCTCCCAATTTCATGATCTAAACCATTCTAGAAACAAATTTATTGCGAAAATGATGAGATGACCTGTAAATAACATACCTTAGAAAGCATCATCAAAAGAATTTATCCTCCCTTGAATTTCGACCTTCTTTACTTCACCTTCCCTCTGAAATTCGGCTTATATATCCTTTGGTTACCTCAGTCACCTGTAGATATTCAATATACTCAAGTGTGATTAAAATGAAAGAGCCTTGCCTCTTATTTATACTTTCATGTAGCTTCCTTAGAAGCATCTTCTAGACCACTTTGTCCACATAGTCACCTATGCCCAACTTTTCCCAATTTGCCACTTCTCCATATATCCAATAGTCACTTGACGACTTAACCCATTTTCCTCATTTTAGGGTTAACCTTCTTATAACCACTTTCCATAATTAGAAATTTCTTCATTTACTTTATTATTTAAATAATCCTCTTTGACTTTGTTGCTTCACTTTATTATTTAAATAATCCTCTTTGACTTTGTCACTTCACTTTATTATTTAAATAATCCTCTTTGACTTTGTCACTTCACTTTATTATTTAAATAATTTCTTCTTTGCAAGCACTTTGACTTCTTTGACCTTTTGGGGCTTCAAGCCAACATATGAGCGTCCTCCAACTTCGTAAGGCCATAGCTCCTAAACCATGAGGAGTTATGTGAAGTTACACATACCACCAGAAATGGCATGACATGTACTATCCATCTAGAATAGTCTTACCTGCAAATATATCAAAACTCATACCATTATACATCAAACAAACTTAGGTCCATTACCCAAACCTTTGTGCTATTAGAATTCTCTACCGGACTTTCTTCAAGGGTTGACATTGATGACAACCAACCCAATTAATCAACATCTCTCACAAGAAGCCTACACTGAGCAATTGTATACCAACATAAGTGAGATGCTACACTCTAAAGTACACGTGTCATGCTCCAAGGTGATTCCATTCACAATAATGGATCCAATGTGATGTATCTATGCAAGACAATTCCACATCCCTCCACCACAAGCCTTCATGGACACCATTTATCCTCTTATGAAATGTACTACTCTCGATCAATTTCCCTTGCAAGAAAAATATTAAGTCCCTAGGAGCTTCCGAGCTATCTTCAATCCTCCAAACATGAGTCCAAGTCTCCACACACCAATTAGGGCCTAATTCCATCCTCCAAGCTGCATGATTCTCCTCATCCCATGTAGGGAACTCTCTAAGCAAGTGGATCCTCAATGGGACCTCAATGAAGGGTTTCCACCAAAATGTGAAGAGAACTCTAGCACCTAAGGGAATAACATTGAGCCATCAACGATCTAAGCTCAAGCATCCACTAATAAATCCATCTCAACTGTTCAAATCCATATGGTACTATGTCTCATGTGCCAATCCACCTCAGTGTTGATGTTTGGACAACATCGAGAAGACATTCTCTAAAGATAATAATTAATAATATAATTATTAATTGATTATTAACTATAATATATAATAAGTAAATAATAATAACAAATAGTTATTGATTATTCAAGGAGTGCATCCTTTCATGGATGGTCACCTTATGTTCCCTATATGTGGAACATTCATCATTGTAATAATATATCGATCATATCTCATATGAAGAAAAACAACATGGTATCAGAAGGGGACTGGGCCTTACTCCCTCACGGGAGGGCCTAGGAAAAAAACAATGATGAGCTCCAAATTTTCTTGATTGAACTCGATCCATCTTATTCCACACAAATATCTAGGATCAATGAATCCAGTAAGGTCTCCTGCTCTAGCGATAACTAGATAGATATGGCAAGGACGTTTTTTGGGCGCATGGTCATATCGTTCCATCCCCCTGACACAAATATTTGACAAAGTCATTGTGTAGGAAGTACAGAGGTTTCCACAGATCCTTGGACAGGTGAAGTCCCAGGAGGCGGGAAGGGAAGACAATGGAGTTCTCTCGGCCATGAGCAGTTTTGTTGTCTATAAAGAGTTGTCAACCAACACTGACATCATGTTCACATGCATCGAATAGTGACGCATTGGCAACTTGTTTCACCTAATTTGAGTTCATGTTACAGTTTGGTGACCATGAAGTTCGGTAAAATTTCAACATTTCTCGAGTGATTGATCAGGTTTGGACCACCTACCAATGCTTTAACCAATGGTCGAGGGTATGCCCAGTTTTCAAGTTAAGCCGTAATTCTTCATGAATGGGGGTTCCTTTATTTTGCGCCCACGAACTCGTATGCTCTTTGTTTTGGTGATGTTGCCTCTAGATCACGTTGGAGATAACAAGAGTATGGGATATGATCTAATGCCCATGTCCAAGTGGTTGGTCAAAGAATCCAAGAGGATACTCTTGAGAGATTGTTGGAGGCCGAGAATACTTCTGATTGTTTGCACCCATGTGGAGTGGAATGTTTGATTCTTCGCACCCCATTCTATCATATTGATTATGGTTGAGGTCAAGTTTCCTTTCAGAATCAAGTTACCATTGGATAAAAGGTCATGTATATAGTGTCAATGTAAATGTTTGGCGTCCACAGTGGGACAAGCACCAAGAGAGGAGGCCACTATCACGACATAGTGAGGCTATTGATATGCGCCTACTTGCAGTTCAGGATACAAAGGAATTCTATTTAGTCATCAACGCTAATGTTGTATATGAGTCTTGGGTTCAGAGACATTTTATAATTGACATGTCCGGTACCATGGTTGAAAGGATTCGAAGTGTTGGTTAAATATTCAAGCCTGTGAAATCACTCAAAGAATGTCCACCCTTGTTAAGGGGAGGTGTGGTATTTTCTCTCCTCTAGCCGACTAAACCCCTCTAGACAAGAGTTTCCCTAATTAGTCATGTGACGTGACTGAGGGAGTAATGCTCAGTTGGGCAAAAGTATTGTAGATGCCATGCGAGGTGGCTAGGTGTGAATGAGGCTATGGTTGTAGTCTTCCCTATTCCATGCGAGGTGGCTAGGTGTGAATGAGGCTATGGTTTTAGTCTTCCCTATGCCATGTGAGGTGGCTAGGTGTGAATAAGACTACTGGGAGAGGAGAAACATCACAACATGGTAATGGAGACTATAGCAGTGGTTGTGTACCACTGGACAATAGTTGTGTACTACTATGACATGGAAACAATTGTGTACTATTGGATGACATTGCAGTAGTCATGTGCTACTGGTTGATTGCAACATAGTCATAAAGAATGTGGAATATGATTTGAGCTACCGATGGCATGGTAGTAGCAGTATGCTACTAGTTGATTGCATAGTAATTAGTGGATTACTAGATGAAGGAACCAAGACATTGGTTTCACGAGGAAACCTCGATATGTCTTGGGGGACATTTGTTCCATGAGGGAACCTGAACATGTCCTAGATATGTTTGAGGCAGGGATCAAGAGGGAGTGCACCATTCCTCACAACCCTCAACAAAATGGGGTCACAGAGAGGAAGAATAGATCTATTCTTGAGATAGTCAAGGTGATGATTCATGATCAACATTTACCTATGTTTCTATGGGAAGAAGCATCAATGACTGTGATGTATGTTCAGAACAAAATTCCTTGAGGAACATGACTCCTAGGGAGGCCTTCACAAGAGTTAAAGCTTGAGGTTGGACACTTCAGGTTATTTGGGTGTTCAATATACATATATGGGGTACAGAGAGTCTTCAAAGCAATATCAAATCGTCATCCTTGGTCAGAGATAGATTGAGTAAGAGATAGAAAGAGATGGTACCTTCCAAGAAAGCAAGATGCCTCAGAGATATTTGTGTTATGCCGCAGCTATGAGCCACATCATTGATTCTAAACCTTCTTGTTATGAGGAGGCAACTAGTCATCCAGTATGGAGAGATGCCATGATGGAGGAGTATCAGTCCATCATGAAGAATGATGTGTGGGATATTTTTCCGAGACCTGAGGGGAAGTTTGCAGTAACTTCTAAATGGATCTACAAGATCAAACACATAGTTGATAGGAGCATCAAAAGGCACAAAATGAGATTTGTTACTAGAGGATTCTCTCAGGTGGAGGGAATAGATTATGAGGAGACATTTTCTCTTTTTTCTCAATACACTTCTATCCGGATGATTATTTCCCTCGCAGCATCCATGGGTTGGAAACTACATCATATGGATGTGAAGACAACCTTTCTCAATGGAGAGATTGAGGAAGAAATATACATCGAGCAGCCAGATGGTTTTGTCATACATGAGAAGGAGTCTCATGTGTCTAGGTTGAAGAAGGCCCTATCTGGACTCAAACAAGCACCTCGATCTTGGTATGTGAGGAATGATGGACACCTGATGAGTTTGGGCTTCAAAAAAAGTGTTTTTGATCCCAACCTATACTACAAGACTGTTAATGGTGAGGCCTTGATTCTGGTCCTCTACGTTGATGATTTATTCCTCACTGATACATAGAGCCTTATTATTGAATGTAAGTATGCGTTGGCCTCTGAGTTCAAGATAAAGGACCTTGGTATGATTCACTACTTCTTGGGACTAGTGGTGTGGCATAGAACTGATGAGATCTTCCCGAGTCAGGGGAAGTACACAATTGAGATATTGAAGAAGTTTGAGATACTAAACTTCAAGCCCATGGCTATACCAATAATGATGAATATAAAGAAACTAAGTGTGTCTTCTTCTAATTTTGACGAAATTGATCTGACTGTGTACAAACATCTGATTGGATAATTGATGTATTTAGTTAACACCAGACCAAATATTTTCTATGCAGTAAGTGCACTTAGCCAATTTATAAGTCAATTGAGATAGACACACTAGATTGTTGTAAAACATGTGTTGAGCTACTTGCGAGGCATAGTTCGACATGGTCTAAGATATACTTCCAATATTGATATGATATGGCAGGAATATATTGACTCTGATTGGGCAGGGAGCGCAGTGGACAGAAATAACACCTTCAGGTGTTGCTTCACTTTGGGATATTCCATGGTTTCCTGGTGTAGTAGGAAACAAACTTCTGTGGATTTGATCACAACAGAAGAAGAATACATTGCATTAAGTATGACAGTCTGTGAAGCAGTGTGGCTTCACAAGCTCCATGCAGATTTATTCGAACATGTGCTGGATTCCACCATTATTCATTATGGTAACTAAAGTTGTGTGAAGATCTCTGATAATCCATTGTTTCATGACAAATCGAACCACCTTGATATCAAGTTCCATTTCATTCAAGACATGGTGCATAGGAAGGAAGTATTGGTGCAGTACCTTCCTACAGATGAGCAGGTTGTTGATGTTCTTACCAAACCAGGATGAAGTTCAAGTACTTTTGTGACAGACTTGGCGTGGCAGAGAATGACTCCCTCACTGAGAGGGAGTGTTGATGTTTGTAGCTTCCTAAGACATTCTCCATATCGTACTCCTCTGTGAATGAGTTTATTTGATCTGTGATGACACTTATCCGAGAAGGGATCAATGCGGTTGGGATTATAACTCAATGTCCCATGTGGAGAGCACATGAGGACATGCCACGGAAGTTGACCCTTGACTTCATAAACTATGGGAGTTTACCCTAGTGTTTCTAGATGGTGTAGCCTCTAGAAGTCCACATGGAGTGCCATGTGTGACAAACTTTCTCCAAATCGTACTCCTCTGTGAATTGAGTTGAGTTGATCTGTGATGACACTTATCCGAGAAGGGATAAGTGGAACACTTATTTGAGAAGGAAAAAGTTTATTTGGGCTTATAACCCAATCTCCCATGTGGAGAGAACATGAGGACATGTCAAGGGAGTTGACCCTTGACATAATACACTATGGGAGTTGACCCTAGTGTTTCTAGAGGGTGTAGCCTCTAGAAGTCCACATGGAGTGCCGTGTGTGACAAAATTTCTCTAGATTGTACTCCTCTATGAATTGAGTTGAGTTGATATGTGAGGACTCTTATTCGAGAAGGGATAATTTCATTTTGGATTATATCCCAACTTCCTAGAGGGAGTATCCTCTAGAAGTGTTCCTAGAGGAGTAGCCTCTAGAAGTCCACATGGGAGTGCCATGTGTGAAAAATATTTTACTACTATGGTGGTTTTGTACCACTGGTGGAGACTGCATGTCTCTAGACAGTAGTTGTGTAATACTATGGAAATATACCTCCCTAGCTAAGAGGGAGTGTTGATGTTTCAACATTAGGCATAACTTCTCCTATATTGGGCTACAGACCAAGGGAGATAGGATACATTTATTACAAAGGTTCACTTGTGGTAAATGGGCCTAGATGTAGTCCTTCCTTGATCATGACAAGGAATAATATGGACTCGAGGTGCTTGAAGTGCTTTCCACGTGTCAGTTATCATCAAGCCGACATTCACTCATAGGTCTGTGCCTGTGGTGAAAGATCGTGGTGTGGTCTTTTCCCTAGTCATTGTGATTTGTCAAGGAATGATAAAGACTCAAGATGCTATATGCTATTACATGTAGACCTAAGTGAGCCTAATCTTAGAGAGAGTTAATTGGCTCAAAGGGAGAGCCGTAGAAGGAGTTTCTCCTTGGTTCAGGTGGGAGAGAGATGTCTCCCAAGACTGACAGACAAGTGTCATGATTCTAGGGTGAAGTTTGTATACTTCAAAGACAAGAGTGGCATGTTGTAGAATGTCTCCCTCGTTGAGAGGGAGTGTTGATGTTTGGAAAACATCGGGAATACATTCTCTAAAGATAATAATTAATAATATAATTGTTAATTGATTATTAACTATAGTATATAATAAGTAAATAATAATAAAAAATAGTTATTGATTATTTAAGGGACACATCCTTTCATGGATGGTCACCTTATTTTCCCTATATATGGAACACTCATCATTGTAATAATATATCGATCATATCTCATATGAAGAAAAACAACACTCAGACCATCCATGGGTTGAACCTACAACATGTACCCTAAATATCATGAAGCACCCCAATCATGGTGTAAATTTTTTTGGAGTAACACCAAAAGTTAACGTTCATCTGATGTTTCTTGAAACACCGTATCTACTACATGAGAAGGTGTAGCTAATTATTCATACCTTGGTTCTTTCTCCTTACATGTTCTAAAAATTTCAGATCGCGATATCATGTCTAGTTACTCCCTCATTAGAAAACCAAGATCCTTCATGAAATCTACACGGGTAAGTGCAGTGGTTTCTTCACCCATTTTCCCTTCATGAATTTAAAGACCTTCTAATATCATCTCTATATGCTCTCTCATGTCAATAACCTTCATCTCAATTAAAAAACTTGTTTATCATTCTCTTATTTTGTAAGGGCCTTCTCTATGGGATTCATGATCCACTAGGCGGTGTTTCTTAGTGGCTCCATTCCCCCATGCATGCCTACGATTGAATCATTTTTTAACATGAGGCCAAATAACCTTTTGGAACTCCAAATTCTTTTATTTTTATTCTTAGATTAGGAGACTACAACATTCCCTACTTCAAAACATGTTCTCCACTATAAAGAGGTATGTTCATTCATCAACTTATTCTTCCAAAAATCTATGGCTTCCAACCAAATCTCATTTAGAAGTCCTATGGAAAGATCAATTTCCATGCATATTTTCGTAAAGGTAATAATATGCCTTTTCTCAGTTATTGAGCAACAAAAATGAAACTTATTGAAACCATTTCTAATTTCCCTTAGAGAATCCAATTACCAAAATTGAAGGGGGAGGTTGGGAAGTCTAACCCATATTGGCATGGAGGAAAGGTAATCCAAGGAAGGGTCAAAAGTGGGGAACCATTAAATCACACAAATGCAAGAATATCCCCAAAACCATGTACCTAGTTTGATAATCAAGCCCCTAACAACCATTGAATCAAATTGCACTATGAATAAATCCCTAGAATATGGGTAGATCAAGACTTCTTTCTTTAGAATGGTTTTCCAAATTAGAGAAAACCACTTGAGAATGTTCACTAGCCATGACTGAAATCCATTCAAGCAACATATCAAGCCATGCTCCAAGTCAAACTTAGGTTTCACTAGATCTTATCTTTCCATAGGGATAATAGGTATTTTAGGAACCTTAAAACCATTGAGAGGAGCTCACTCTATATTTTGGAAAACACCAACCATATACAAGGATTTGAGAGCATGTTTAAAATATTTCTTCGATATGGCATTATCTTCCAAAATTTAAATAGGAAGAGTGACCCTATCCAATGATAGCAATGATAAGAATGTTTCTAAACCTTAAAAAGAGAAAGGCCTCTTAACCTACTATGAGAAACTCCAAGACAACATTGTTGGAAGGTGGGGAAGTGATTCAACCTTAAGGCTTATGAAAATATTTCATTACCAAATCTGTAAAATGCACAATGAGTAGGAGAGTTGATTTGGGGCAATAGCTAGTGTAGAACCCTAGCCACATAGAGATTCCATTCTTGAATCCTTTTTTTCATCATGATTTCTTATAGCCAATTACACTACTTAAAATGTATTGGATAATAATTACATTCATTAATAATAATATGGTTTTGATTTGTCACATCCCTTTGTTTACTTCAGTCTTGATAAAGTTAAATTTATTGTGCAATAATTTCTTTTGAGTTGGAGATTGCATTTGACTTATTGTCATGATGACATGAAGTTTGATTTTGTGTGTTTATAATAACTTTTCATTTGACTTGTCATGTTAGAAAACTTCATCTATCATGCTCTATATACATTACATGAAATGTGATTGAAAATTTCATGTATCATGCAAATGTAATTCGTAATTATCACATTCGTTGATGTTTGAGATGCTCAAATACATAATACAACTAACTAAAATAATGGGAAAAGGGAAACAATTAAGGTATAAGAAACTTTAATACAATGAATTGGATTAAGGAAATTGTAAGAAAATGAATACACATTATTCATAATTGTGAAGTGATTATGTCTTTTTTTTATGATGATAGTGATTATTTGTGTGGGATGGAATTAGGTTATATGATATTTAATAAAAAAAATTGGAGGTAATATATCTAGGTGAATTTATCAATTGGGTTTAACTCGAGTGGTTTGTGCTTAGGGGTGTTGTATCCCACTCAAGTTCAATTCTCGCAAGTGACATGTTTGGCTCTTAAATGAGAACGTTATCGAAAAAGACTTGATTTTCTACAAAATCTGGTTTACCTTGGGTACCATCCTCAAAATGAGAAGTACACAGTAGATTTCCCCAAAAATTGTTCCTTCAAAAAAAATGCATCTAGGTAAATTTATTGATTTTTCAAACATTATCATCACATGTCATATATATGGATCAGATTTGAAGATTATAAAGTTTTTTGTGTTCGATATGATATGATTTTGTGTACAAAATATTTGAATTTTTTAATTTCAAGTATGGATGAGGTTATATGATATTTTCTGTTTATCTTTTATTTGTTTTCGACTAATTTCATTTGATGCGCTAATTGCTTTGAAAACTCAATTAAAATATCGCTAATGGATATTTTCTTTTGGACTTATTAGTTGTAATCTTCCCTACTAGATTGGGTAGGGATATGTTGGAAGCCAAATTATCATATCGTTTTGTCGATTTTTGAAACGCAAAAATTGCAAAGAAAATTTTTGTCTGCTGCCTAATTTGTATATACGACGGAAATGATTGTTGTTTTTGGGTGATTACTTTGTTGATCAATTGTTTTAATTTTTTTTTTATTGATAGTTGATGTGTTTACCCATTTCAATTTAATGACTGGCAAGCATGAAATTGAAATCCTTTTATAAGCACATTGATTGAACTCTAAATGTTTTCACCTTGTGAAATCAAACGAACCTTTGGAAGACCTAAAATCACAAAACACTTAGGCACGGTGAATATGTGACCATGTGAAAATTTTATAAAATTTTCATAGCATAAGGATAAAACCAAATCATGGGTGATTTATGTTATTACTAAATCAATTTCGAAAGTTTGATTATATCCTTACCCTTTGCGATTTTGGTTATGTATTTCTTACCTTACCATATGATATGAATGTTGCAATAAAAAAATTTGTCACTGTCTTATCAACGTATGGCATGGCTAGCATCTATGCTATGAAACGATTATCTCTTTGTCCTGTCCATCATTGATCACATTCATTTTGTTTTTTGAATGGTCCTTCATGACCAGAGAGTAGGTTTTAGGAGACGAAGTGGTTTTTGAGTTTTTCGTCCTCTGGTTCTGGGTGTTTAATCAAATCTTGAGGTGGAAGTCATGCTAGCATCCCTCCAAGCCCTTATCTTTTGGTTCACCATTAGCCATGAAAACTCAACCATTTTTTTTGGGTTGGCTCGAGCACAAACCCATCCATTTTGCATCTTTTGGTAAATTGTGTGCAAGTTGATAGCTCCTGTGGTTAGGGTGGAGACAAATGGCTCACAATATTTTCTATCTCATGACGATGCTATAGATGACCTCATCCATTTTGGTTGGGTAAAATTCATCCAATTTTTTGAGGGTTTCAACTTGGAAGTTGCACAGGCCTTTGCCAAAAAATTTGACGGTGTCAAAGCCAAGATAGGAAACTTGCAGTTGCAAGTAAATGAGGAGTCCATAGCTAAGGCCACGAGTTTTTCGTAGGAAGGGGACCGTTGGTTCAATAATATGAAGATAGAGGGCATCCTGTGGAATTCACTGTTGGTATCTAGAAAATCATGCTATAACGTAAAAGGTATGCCTGTCCAGTTGTTCAAAACTCGTTGGCATGGCTTGTTGTTGGTAATCAAAAAATTTGTGACCTGCGAAGGTGTTATAACCATAAATTTCTCCATACATGCATACCTGACACTTGGTCCTCTTACTTGGTATTTTTTCCAAGCCATCACTAAGTTGCTCTTCTTAAAAACTCATTTTTTGAAGATGTACGCGTCCTGCACCACTATTGCCCACATACATATTCTTGTTTCACCACTACAGCCTGCGTACGTACGCTATCTACACCATTATAGCCTGCGTATACTTGCAAAAGTTGCAAGGAATTCGTTGAGATTACGGGCTATTGGGTAGTTTCCTGTAATGATCCCAAGCCAAATTATTTCTTGGAATCACTAACTACTACTAATTTATTGAGTTATTAAGTGCATACAAGATTCATCAACACATGGAGATCACAATATATTCAAGATGTAGAAGCACAAGCAAAGATCTGACCTTTTTATTATGAGCAATGTAAGATCAATACAATAGATGACCGATCTGGCATAAACCTCAGATGGTCGTACAAGCAATAGATATGAGATGCTACAAAATGCTCCCGCTAATACAAAATAATCCCTCCAAAGGCTGAATAAGAAATGAAGATCAATACAAGTAGATATGAATGCCAAACTCTCCAGCTGAAGAATGCCACACTCCAATAGAAGGCTGAAACCCTCAATAACTCGGCCCTGCTGCCAAAAGTGTCCAATCAACCTAAGAAATATGCCAATTGATAGATCAGGTGATGGTAAGAATAACCCAGGTGCCTGAATCTCCAAGATCCCTCTCAATCTCCATAGATCTGAATTTCCCACTGAATGGGGTGCCACCCTGGATGACTGAAACTCTAGCTAGTTCGGCCCTGATGAAGGAGGCCTCCAAATGCTCTGAAAGTCTCCCAGAATATAGATCGAGCAATGGTAAGAATAACCCAGGTGCCTGAATCTCCAAGATCCCTTTCAATCTCCGTAGATATGAATTTCCCACTGAATGGGGTGCCCCACTGGATCACTGAAACCCTAACTGGTTTGGCCCTGATGAAGGAGGCCTCCAAATTCTCTGAAACTCTCCAAGAATATATATCGGGCTATGAGAATCCCATGGGAGAAGTTTCGAGCTCAGATCTCAAGAAGATCTCACTAGATCTGAGTTTTACTGAATCACAGGATGTCCCCTATGGCTCCAAGACATCCCAATCTGCAGACAAATATAGAATGATGATAACCCTCCAGAAAATCCCTCAAACTGATGGTCATGCCCGTATAAACAAAACCCAACTGTCGGAATGGCCCTAGGCCCTCAGGATAAGCTGGATCGAACCTCCCTTGATAAACTGGCCCTGAGACTAGAATGGTGTGGAGGAGTCTTTCATCTCCGAGACCAAGATGTGGAACAAGGTGAGTGGATATTTCACCACTGAGTTGCTCCCAAGGGTTTGTACAGCAAAACCCCCAAACTGAATGCTCAAGAGAAATAGCAAATGCTAATCCAAAACCAGAATGAGTAATAGGTGCACCCCAGCCTCTTA
>ML788262.1:89651-109440 GCA_009831015.1 Picea engelmannii
CAAAACCCCCAAACTGAATGCTCAAGAGCAATAACAAATGCTAATCCAAAACCAGAATGAGTAATAGGTGCACCCCAGCCTCTTACTTATACTTTTCCTTCTAATTCTCTATTGAGTTAGGTTAACTCCCAGGGTTAATCTTCTATTCCTCTGTTGAGTTATCTTTTACTCATTTATCCTTTTCCTTTCTTAAGTCAACTTAAAAATATAACTTTTAACTTCTTGACTTTCCCCCCTTCAGTGTGAGACTATGACCTAGTGGGGGTGCCCAGGCCACTGAGTCTCCTCATCACCTCTCTAAGAGGTGGGGGACATTACATTTCCCAACTAATCCACCGCCTATAGCCCATCACCCAACCAAATAACCATCATTTTGTGATATAAAAGGATGTGTTTGGGTCTCATTCCTCATCATGACATAAGAACATTGAAACTCTTCCCATTTCACATCCCCTCCTTACCCCAAGTATTTGCAACTTTGTTGTGAGAATTGCCTCGGAATTCCTCATTTTCCCCTTTTTCCTCCATAAGAACCCATTCCATTTCCCAAGAAGTTTGAGAGGATAAATATACATGGAGGTGCACTTGGATCTTGGTGAAGAGGATCCCAGACCAGGTTCGAGGAGTAGTAGCTAGCACTGGTTGTAAGTAATAATTGTATTATCAATAAAAGAAGTACTTTTCCTGTCCCAGAGCATGATGTGTCGAATGTTTGCATTTGTTTTACGTTTATTCTAAAATCTAGCCCTTATTTATGTATGAAATTTATGCTCGTAGTTCTCTGTTGATCTATTTTTGAATGAAGGCCAGCCTTGGGAGGAGGTTTTTAGTTAGCGAAGCTTCAAGTGCGAGAGAATCTACATCGGACGCAAAGTAAAGGTACAGTTACCATATCCTTCTCATTTTACTTTTCTTGCATATGTCTGGGGTATGTTTGGGGTAGTTAGAGAAGTAGGAGACTTTTAAATGGTTATTGATCTACATATATAGTAAACCCTGGTGTAGCCATAGGGGGGTTTTTCTCTCTATTAGAACTTGCAACCATACTGGGGAAAGCCTCTAGGATTTTAGGGGATTTTTTGGGTGTTTGATTGGTTTTATACCTTTAGAGTTTTTTTTTGAATCTGCTGAGTCTTTATGGGATTTTGGTCACCTGTTGGTGCCATACCAGTTCTCCCTACCCTATTAGTCTGTCTGTTTTACTTTTTTTTTTCAAGAAGTACAGAGGTGTATGTGACCTGTTGTGGGTCAACATGCATACATACACACCTTGCTTTATAGACAACCCACGTACATACGCAGGCTGCTTAAGAATCAATAGCGTACATGTGTCAAGATTTTTTTTTTTAAGAAGAGGCAGTCAACCTATTGCCTGATTGAAGTTTTACTTCTCAGGGTTTCTTGATTAAGTGTAGTGTCTCTGGTTTTTACAGTCAAAGCCTGGGTCGGATGTCGGTTTTCTTATCTTATTAAATATTTCTTGTGTTTACCTTGAAAGGGTTTTAGGCGAGTCTTTGAGTCTTTGATCAGCCTGTTTGGTGTCTTTAGTGGCTCCTTGCGATCCATAGTGGGCCAGAGGCCAGTTTCAGTCTTGTCTTGTTTTTCACTTTTTCCCCCTTCACTTTCTTTAAAGAAAAAGAAAAAGAATTTATTTCAAGTTTCTTGTTTGAAGCATAAAAAAAAGAATAGAAAAAGATTTCCTTTCTTAGTTTGGTAAAGTAGTTAGGGTTTAGTTATTTTACTTGAAAAGAAAAAGGAGTTCAGTTTTTAATTTCTTTAACTGATTTTATAGAATTTACGTAGTTCGTAGTCGAGTGAAATTTCATTTTAGTTAAATATCTTGAACATAGTTAATTATGAAAAGTTGGTTTAAAGAGTTAGTTGCAAATCTTTATTGTTAACTAGAAGTAATTTTGCTTTCAATTTCATTTAATTCTTCTCCTTTGTCTCCCATACACATCACTAGTTTCACTGCCATTTCCTTGAGTTAAAACAAGCCATTTAAAACAAATGCTAAATCTAAAATTATCTAGACTTTTTATGTTTGTAGGGTCAACCAACTAGTTTAGGGTTAGGGCCTTGAATTAGGTTGAAGAGGAAACTCTTCAAGGCCGTTAAATCAAACATTGGAGTCTGAGTTAGGGAGTGTTAAATTCCAGTGACGTGAAATTTATCTAGGACCCCCCTCTAACACAGGGGCTAAACAAGAGGTCTCGTGCGGAAAGGTAGTGGAGATAACCCCTCCAAAGCTGGACCAAGCTTAGTGGGGAACACATATTGAGGACTTGTCATGGGATACTATCATTTTCATTTACCTACAGAGCTTCATGGACCTCGAATCTGTTCGACATCCTCAATTGTCTTCTGGACCACTTGATTTTGATACCCTCGGTAGGTTTCAGACCTGTTATCCTGCTCATTGTGGTCCACCCGACTATCGACTATACCCACATGGTGACTATTTATGAGCTAGCAACTTAGTTGTCTTTATTATAGGGACTTACACAGGTGACTGCGGGGGTATACCGCGGTACCTAGGGCATATGTCAAGTAACACTTTGTAGAGTATACCCAGAGGGTGATTTTTTGTTCGAGTTTCACTTGCACCGGTAAGTTGCTCTAGTGTTCGTTGGTGTAACTGTTCTTCCTACTAGATAGTGGTTTGCTTGATTTATCTTATAGGAATTTTTCTAGTGTGTGCTTTGTGCTCCCTATTTTTCCATAGTGAGTTAGTCAATCATTTCTTTGGGTCTATGACCTAAGGTGCTAGACTGTCCACTCTATCGATTGTAAGGACTTTTCGGTCTTTCGATTAGAAACGTGGAGCTGCCTCTTTATAGACGTTGTTTTTATACCACTGGTTCGTCAGAGTCAGTGTGTGAGAATTTTACAGACTTGAATGATCCCGAAAGGGGAGAACTTGTGCATAAGGTATTCATGGATGAAGTTATTGATGATACCAACCAAGGAACCCTATCACAAGGGGATTCTTGTGCTTTTACTTTCTTCAGAAACGTTGGTGTCCCTTTGATGGCCACTTTTTACATTCTTGGGTTGAATGTGGGACTACCAGTTAGGTTGGGTACCATTCCAAATGTCCCAAATGATCTTGACGCTTCTCAGTTAATCACCTTATGTTATGAGAATAATGTTGATGTTCCTTCATCAACAAAGTCTTCTCCTCCTCCTTCTCCCGCCTCTAGTGAAAGTACAATTACTAGTAACCAGAAGTCTAAATGAAGTAGAAAGAGGAATAATAGGAAGAAGAAATCACCAAACTTTGCAAGTCATGTTGGATATAGGTCCTCAACCTCTGCAAGTCACGTTGAATACCAACACCCAGCCTTTGCAAGTCATGCTGGGGGAAAGCACCCAGCCTCTGCAAGTCATGTTGGGGGAAAAAGTCTAGTCCCTGCTATTCATACTAACAATAGGTCTATAGCCTCTGTGAGTCATGTTATCGACCCATCACCAACCTCTGCAAGTCATGTTGGAGATGTGCAACCAACCACTACTAGTCATGTTGGGGGCGTCGATTCTATTGAGAAAACTAGACGAATAGGACGTAAGCCTAAGTTTTCTTGTAAGCTTTGCAAGGGATATCACCTTACTCATATGTGCCCTGGCATTCCAAAGGTACAAAGATTGTGGTCCCTATTTGCAAGCTCTTTTGATTATGATTATTCTAAGGTTTCCTCACAATCTATTTAGTCTTTGGTTGATGAAGTGGTCATGTCGATGCAGTCTTTGGTTGATCCCACTCCTCTTTTGGGGGGTGAGGTGCCTTTAGACCTTGTAGTCTCGCAGCCTATTCAACCATTGGTTGAGAAAGTGGTCACACCGATGCAGTCTTCGGCTGATCCCACTCTTCTCTTAGAGAGTGTCGAGTCTACCAAAGCGATCACACTGACACAGTATTTGGTTGATCCCACTCTTCTCTTGGAGAGTGTCGAGTTTACCAAAGTGGTCACATCGATGCAATATTCAGCTAATCCCACTCTTCTCTTGAAGATTGATGTGTCTACCGACTATGTTTTTAGCATTTCCAGTTCAGTACTTTTAGAAAAAGGGGGAACTCCATTCGCTTTGAGCACACCCCCTCCAAGAACTAGGATGGTTTCCTTTGATTGGAATGACCTTGTTGAACCTCGTCTTCCTTCTTCTGCACCCTTTCAAATAAGGGTTGAAGTTAATTCAACAAACATTTATCGATGTATTGTGGATGAAGGAGCCTCTATAAGCATTTTGTCCTCCTCGGTTTGGAAAGTCTTGGGATCTCCCGATCTTGTGTCTGCTTCGCATGAGCTGTTGGATTTTGACAGACGTCCTAGTGAATATTTGGGGATTCTTCCTCAGTTGCCTATCTCATTAGGTGGGAAGATTGTCCATGTCGATGTTATAGTGGTGCAAGGCCCAATATATTTTAATATGCTTCTCAGGCATGATTATGTATATGCTATGAATGTTGTGGTGTCTACGCTCTTCCGGGTGATGCATTTCCCTCACAATGGAAGCATTGTCACTATCAAATAGTTGGTATCTGATAATCACCATCCTAATTCAGCGTTAGTTCAGGTTGCCCCTTTATATGTTCCTAGTGTTCATGTAGACTCTACCCCACCATGGGTTAATTATGTGGCATCTTATCCTTGGTGTTTAATTGCTTCTGAGCAGGAACCTGTGCAATCATGTTTACCTTCTCGAGACTTGGTCTCAGTAATTGATCCATTGGTTTATCCAATGGGGGCATGGGATCCCTTGCTTCCCCCTCTTGGTCCAAGTGATGTTGAGTCTCCTTCTGAGTCTGATCTCGTTGTTTATAGATCCTTAAGCCCTCGTGCTTTTGATTCTTCATCGATATACTCTACCAATCCTAGCCAGAGCCTCCATCCTTATATAGAATATGGTCAGTTTACTTCACCCTTTGGGACTATCGACCCTCGTTTGCATGATTTCTCAGTTTTTGAATTGCCTTCAGATGAGGCTACACTTGAAGCCATGACTACAGTTTCTATACAATGGGAGGAATTACACTGTGGTTTGTGTTTTCTTCCCTTTTGGGAGACTTTCCAAGTTGATTATCAAAGAGACTCTTGGTTTGAGCCTAGTAGTGGGCTCTACCTGAACCAATTTCATACATGAGTCGTAGCCCTCTTGGAGTTGTATTTAAGCTCTTTTCAGACTCTCTAAACATGAAAATATTGTTGAGCGATCTTGTTGTCCTTCACGCTCGCCAAACTAAAACTTGAAGGCACATTTGTCCAGTAGTAGTTTACCCCTTTTTCGGTCTGGATGGTCATTTGTACGAACAAAGGTATACTCTAGGAGCTTCGGTTCACTAGAAGAGTATTCTCAGGTATAAGTTTAACCCTTTTTCAGGCCTGAGGGACTAAATTTATGAAAAAGGAACCCCCACGAAGTCCATAGTTAATCTCTTTTCAGACTCCCTAAATTTGAAAATATCACCAAGTGACCTTGTTCCTTCACACTCGTTAAATTGGTCCAAAAGAACATCCCCTACAGAGTCCATAGTTAATCTCTTTTCAGACTCCTTAAAATTGAAAGGATCGTCGAGTGACCTTGTTCCTTCACTCTCGTTAAATTGGTACAGAAGAACTCTACTAACATGATTTTACCCCTTTTTCTAGCCTGTGGATTAAGGAGGAAAAAGGTACACCTCGATAGATTCGTCTTGCCGAGAGATTTCTCCTTAGTAAATTTTATACTTTTTCGGGCTAAGGAGACTAAATCTAGAAAAAGGTTGTGAGTCCATAGTTAAGCTCTTTTCAGACTCCTTAAAATTGAAAATATTGTCAAGTGATCTTGTCTATGTCACACTCGTTAAAATGGTTTTGAATAGACGTCTTTTCAGTGCTATTTTACCCATTTTTCGAACTGAATAGACTATTTTCGAAAAGGGTACCCCAATGGATTCTTCTTTTATGTTTTTTCAGACTCTCTAAACATGAAAAAACTACTGAGCTTACCTTCCCTGGGCTCGTGAAAAATACATTGAAGGGGGTTTCATCGTGTCTTTCTAATCACATTTTCATCTCTACGTCTTTGGCCTAATGTTGGCTCCATGTTTCTCTCAATTGAACCTTTGAAGCATACCTTATACGCAAGCCTTGTAGCACTTTGCCTGTGCGACCTGACACCTTGACCCATGGAGGAATTTTCCCCGAGTGTCCTTTTTCTGCACATGTCTCCTTGAAATGAGAATTAGTGTGTTCCTTGCTCTTGGAAATGGTATGCTTGCGACACTCATTCATCCTTTGTAATGTAGGATTATTTTATTCTTTTTTCAAGCTCTTTAAAAAATTGAAAAAAGACAAAAAAAACAAAAAAAAAAACAAAAAGAGGACGGGAAATATATATTCTTTTTTGGTAGCACAATGAGTCGCCCTTGAACAAAGCACATCCTTCCATTTGTTTGTAAAGATTTGGGATTTAATATGACCTGATGAAGTTTTTCTCACTGCATATAGTTGTGTCCTCCTCCATTTGGTTATTCTTCCAAACACATGGAGAGTTTGCGTTGCCTCCTACATTGTGAACTTATGTCAATGTCATGTTGCCTGAGTCTGATCATTTTTCGTGCTATTTCCCAAGGTAAGTTTCACCCAGCCTGAGTCGGACTTTCTTCAGTTTGTTTCTTGACCTCATGCCTGACCATCCCAAAAGTCCAATCAAGTCTTGTTCAAAATCGATGAAGTTTTCTGCTTGATCCCTGAGATCCTCATGTCTATTCCTAACAAGCCATCGAAGACCTCTAGGTAGTGAATTCATACACTCACATTACACTCTTACCTGAGTTTTGAATACCTTGAATTTGTTGCTCGAGCTTTGAAGGCCTCATCTCTAGCTATCCGACGTCATTGGCTTCTTGAAGATGGATATTATGCACATATATATTTGATTTTGAGATGTAGATCCATTGTGTATTTCTCACGGCTACACTTTATATAGTTAGATGACACGGATATGTAGTGTATTTGATTGGCATCCATGATTTATTTCATCCTGAGCATGGGTATGCCCACCTCGGAGATACAATTGTTATTTTTGCAGTTGACACCTCCCGAAATCTGGTCCCGGGCTCACTCGCTTCGTACATTGGTGAAGCTTCTGTAATGTATTTCGTCCATCAGATGATCTTCTGACCTCACACATTAGGGGGAATATATTGTTATAACCCTAAATTTCTCCATACATGCATACCTGGCACTTGTCCCTCTTGCTATTTTTTCCAAGCCATCACCGAGTTACTCTTCTTAAAAACTCATTTTTTGAAGATGTACACGTCCTGCACCACTACTTCCTACGTACATACGCTTGATGCACCACTACTGCCTGCGTACATATGCTTGATGCACCACTATATCCCATGTACGTACGCTAGCTACACCATTATAGCCTGCGTATACTTGCAAAAGTTGCAAGGAATTCATTGAGATTATGGGCTATTGGATAGTTTCCCAACTAATCCAACACCTATAGCCCGTCACCCAACCGAATAACCATAATTTTGTCATATAAAAGGAGGTGTTGGGGTCTCATACCTCATCTAGAAATTAGAACAGTGAAACTCTGCCCGTTTCACATCCCCTCCTTGCCCCAAGCATTTGCAGCTTTGTTGTGAGAATTGCCTCAAAATTCCTCATTTTTCCCTTTTTCCTCCATAAGAACCCATTCCATTTTCCAAGAAGAATTTTGAGAGGAGAACAATACGTGGAGGTGCACTAAGAGCTTGGTGAAGAGGATCCTAGACCAGGTTCGAGGAGTAGTAGCCGACACTGGTTGCAAGTAATCATTGTATCATCAATAAAATAAGTATTGTTCTTGTCCCAGAACATGATGTGTCAAATGTTTGCATTTGTTTTACATTTATTCTAAAATCTAACCCTTATTTATGTATGAAATGTGTGCGCGTAGTTCTCTATTTATCTGTTTTTGAATGTAGGCCAGCCTTGGGAGGAGGTTTGCAGTCAACGAAGCTTCGAGCGCAAGAGGATCTACACTGGACGCGAAGTAAAGGTACAATTACTGAATCCTTCTCATTTTAATTTTCTTGCATAGGTATGGGGTATGTTTGGGGTAGTTAGAGAAGTAAGAGACTTTTAAACGGTTATTGATCTGCCTACATTGTAAACCCTGGTGTATCCATATGGGGGGTTTTCCCGCTAATAGAAGGGTGTTATGGGCTGGTGTTTTTGTTCATATATGGTTATTGATGATTTTCCTGGGTTTTAAGTTGAACTTGCCCTTTTATTTACTCAAGAGTCTCTAGAAAATGTCCAAGTTTTACCAAAGACAGAACCCTAACCTTGAGTCCAATTTTTTCCATCATGGTCTAATTCAGATTCTGGTTAATGCCCAATTGTTGAAAACATGAGATAATTGGCAGAGTTTTCTTGTTAGGAATAGGTTTGTTCCTTTTCCATATGGGCCCCTTTCTGGTTTACCTATGAATAATGATGAACATGTTGGTCCAAGTGTATCATCCCATTCTCTGCAAAATTTCCGAGTTGATATACAAGTCTCGAAGGACTTTGTATTACCTATCAATACTCCCATTGAGTTTCTTCCTGTAGCCAAGGTCACCTCCAAAAAACGTGATTTTGTTCAAAAGAAATCCTTGGAAGAAATTCTGAGTCTTTTAAGGGATAAGTCATCAATCACCCCTGATCGTGTAGAGACCAAGGTTAGTAATGATAAAAATAAAATTAAAATATAGGGGAAGAAAGTTACACGGGACGTTAATGAACTGGATTTCAAAAATAAGAGTAGTGGTAGGCTTATTTCAAGGATGACAAGGAACCGATATCAAAATTGTGATAAACCCATTCCTACAATAATTATTGAAGATACGATCTCTGTCAAGGATGAAAACTTTGATTCCACTAGAGTGGATTCTCCCTAGTATGATTTTGTTTCAAACCTGCCTCCGTTTTTAAGGGAACAAGAAGGGTTTTCATGAATACAATATGATTTAAAAACGAAACGACAATCGCACAAGGTAATTCCTTGAACTCAGATGATACACGCCCTCTACTGAGATTGGAACAAGTGTATTGTGAAGAGTGTTTCACTTGGATCCATAGGTACTATCAAGATATCCCTTATTTGCAAGCTCAACTTAACCAGGTAATGGCTCAGAGCATAGTGTTGGAAAGGAAAAACTTGGATTTGAGAGTCAGTGTACAACAAACTTCCCCCAGAGCTAGCAAAAGATCCAGGATATCAAGAGATATCGTCATTAAAAACTCATCCAAAAGCAACATTGTTATGAACTCAAAATTACCAGATGCCTCTTTTTCCAATGTTTAATGGGTAAACAATTTATTAATAGTTAATGCTTTGATTGCTTTGTTATAATAGAATTTTGTTGTTTTATTAGACTAGCTACAAAATCGTAGATTCTGCAGCTTGTCTATAATTAGTTTATTAGATTTTTCCTAAGTTAAATTTCATTTTTCCATCTCAGGTTTGAAGAGGAATGAATTGCAAGGGTTGATGGAACATGTGAATCGTTGAGAGATGCTTCAAATTTGAAAGTTTTTCTTTAAAAATAGTTTCAAAAATATTTTGAATTATGTAACTATTTTGAATGGTTGTTATAGAAGACCTAAATTAAAGTTATTTTTTGGAAAAAACTTTATTAAGGAATATTTGTCTCTATCTTAGAAGATATGAGAAACATATCATGAACATATTTTAAATACTGGTACTTTCCCAGAGACAGGGCATGTTTTTCGGGACCTGAAAGATGAACTTATTTTTTGGAATGATATGAAATACACTGTGCTTTTGGGTTTAGTCCAGATATGTAAACTGTATGATGTGATTATTGTCATATTTTTATGAGCATGAAAACATATATTCTATGAATTAGCGTTAGTCTATTCAACATTTTATGCTTTCATGTTATTCTTATATCTTTATGGTCCATCATTTATGGTTATCATAATCTTTGTGGCTAATTAAACATAAAACAAGTATCTATATATTTTGAGTTTATGTCGAATGTTAGAATTTGTTATATCATTTGCAAGAGATTATAGTTGATTCCATCTCTAGATTTTGAATCACATAAAGTCACATGAGAAAAATATTTGTCTTTTTGTTTCTTATATATTTCTTTCAAAACATAAAATTCCTTGAATTACTTCAGGAAAATATTATAAGATATTATTTGCCTCTTGCCATAGATTTTTGTATGGCAAGCAGGTTATTGGAGCATGCATTATACAAAAGACAAATAGCTTAGTTATTTTCTTTATCGTTGATCAACAACATGTTAGTTACCCTTTTCTTTTGAGTTGATTTATTTATTTCATGAATGAATAATGATTAAACAATTCAACTTTAAATGCTTTGTTCATTACAATTATATCATTATAGATCTTATTCATTCATTTTGTTGTTTTGTGACTATTTAGTTGTAGAATAATTTTCTTAGCTTTATATATTACTCAAACTTTGTTTTCAGTAGTAAAACTTTCATTTTCACAAGGCTTTACACAAACCTTGTACCTGTACATGGATATTGTATATAATAAGGCTATATGCTAGTTATATATTAATACATAGGTTTATCAGTTAATGTACGTAGTGAGATTGTATAGATAGATAGTTTGTGTCATTCCTAGTTTACTTTAGTGTTTTCACTGGCTAACAGAGCCACAAAACCCATCAGGGTAGGTTACTTTAAACAACTTGGGTTAACTAGACAAAACTGGATCGGATCTTCCCTTTCATTGATAGAGTGTCATAAAATGCCCATCAACAAATGGCTCTATAAGGAGGGATTGAAATTCATTAATGGAACGAGGACGTCGTAATACTCCCCCAAATAATCGTTCTCTTGTCGTGATGCATAGTCATTTAGAACCTAATGTTATACCTGATCCAACCACTATGTCAGAAGACACACCTGAAATTCCCGTTGAACCTGTCACATTGATTCCTCAAGGGATCGATGTACAAGAAATTATTCGTAATTCTCACCAATCAATAATAAGAACCTAAGGCGCATTCTCCAGACTTAGACAATTTGGTGAATAATTAAATCAGCCCCTTGATTTTTCCAATCAGCAAGAATATCCTCTTGGCACCAGTCTTCCCAATGACGCATTACATGATACTATTACCGAGCCTTTTGAATCACTAATCCAAGGTGATGGAGGATCTGGTCTTCTTCCTTCCCCACCTGGTTCTTCTCTGCCCTCTTCAAGAGGACAATCCTCTGGCGAAGATAGTTCTTCGTCTGGGAAATATTGAAATTCACCCACACCAACTCCCATGGATAACCAGAACAATCTAGCCATACCTTGGCTCGATCAAGATGTCATGGCAGTACCTGGACCTCAACATCCTTTACCCAAACATCCTGAAAAGTGGTTACCCAATTTTGACCCTGATTCGAAACAATCAAATAAGGATCATATAAAAAAACTTCATGTTAGTTG
The DNA here is from genome assembly GCA_009831015.1 of Picea engelmannii. Classification (NCBI taxonomy): domain Eukaryota; kingdom Viridiplantae; phylum Streptophyta; class Pinopsida; order Pinales; family Pinaceae; genus Picea; species Picea engelmannii. The sequence goes on from ML788262.1 coordinate 101,123, forward strand.
TTAGGCTTCGAAACGTCGAACACAAGGATGTTGTGTGTAGGCTATTCCCTTACACCTTTGAAGGAAATTCCTCCACGTGGTATTCTTCACAACAACCCCAAACTATTGTTTCTTGGGATAGGTTTGAGACCTTTTTATTAGAAAAGTTCAGGCATGAAAAATCTCCAGAAGTTCTAGTAATGGAATTGTCCAACATGAAAATGAACCCCAAAGAGAAAGTCAAGGATTTCAATCAGAGATTCCTTACGCTTAAAAATAAAATCCCTACAGAATCGTTGCCTGCTGGAAACTTGATTATTGCATACTATGCTAAAGACCTACATCATAACATAGATATATGGGTTAACAGGTATAAGAAAAACACATTACTAGAAGCTTTTGAGGAAGAAGTCCTTATTGAAAAGGATATTATTAGTTTAAAGGATAATGTAAATGTGGAAGATGAATCAACTTCCTCTTCTAAAAAGAAAATAGAAATCCTTACTAGACCTTCCCCACATAAAAAAGAATAAGAAACCTTAGACATGGAAGGTTTACAAAAATCCTTTCATAAGTTATCTAATCAAGTCATAGAATTGAAGAGATCTACAGAATAAGCATCTTCTAGTAAAGGGAATTTTAGACCACCTTTTACAAAAACTCTTTCTCCAAACAGACCAAATTTTACTACATAAGGTTTAAATTTTGAAGGGTTACAATATGCTTTACAGGCAATATTAGATGGAAATGATAGCTCTATTTCTGTCCCGCCTGAAAACCAAAATGATGCAGGTGAAGAAGAAACACTTGATGAAGAGGACTCATCTCCCCCAGTTTTTAGACATCTTTCTGAGAGCATTTTCCAAGCTAATTTTGAAAATGTCCATAAAAACCATCACTCATATAACACTCGTAGTAAAGTGAAAAATGCATCTTCACCTGAGACAAGTAGGAATAGGGTATCAAGAAAGCCAAAACAGATTGAAACATCATGAAATCCCATTTCCCTAGATTTAGAATATGATCTTGTTGAAGATCTTAAAAAACTAAGGGAAAATATATCAATTTTTGAACTTCTCAAATTCCCTCTCATCCTAGAGAAAATGATGCGAAATATAGTTGATAATAGTAAAAAGAATGATCCTCTAAATAGAAAATCAATAGAAAATGGCATAAACAAAACAAAGGATGTCGTGAACAAAATACCACCTGAAGATCATAATAAAAAAGACACACCAAATAAAACTGTAGGGAATTTATATAAAATAACTTCAGATACAATAGGAAAAAATCAGCAGACTTCTTCTCCCACACCATGAAAAAATGTGCCACCATTCATGTTAACTTTTGAAATCTTCAATAGAAATGTGCATAATTATATGGTAGATTCTGGGGCCTCATCGAATGTAATGCCTTTGTTTGTTTGTCAGAATATTAATGTTGAAGTCAAACCTTCTGATTTGAAAATTATTCAACTAGATAGAACTAATGTCATCATATATTATCATCTAACCCAAAAGTGCACCAGGTAATTGGCATAGTTGTCACTGATATTCCTGAATTTTATGGCATGTTCTTGAGTAGATATTGGTTCGAACAATTGCACAGTTATTTTGCTACAGATTGATCTCATCTGTGGTTACCCGAAAATGACCAGCCTAACAATATCAGAATTAATATGGAACGTTATCTGAAGTACACTGTTACAGATCTAAATGACTCGAATGAGCCTTTTACCGTTGGCGTAAATAAATTTGAAGCTCAAGGTATGAACACTTTCTTTGGGAATTTCATGAGTGAAATATCCACTATTCCAAACCCAGATCAACAATCTGAAATATCAGCCCATACTTAGGCAAAAATTTTGAAAAATGACGCAAACATTGTTGATGGTTGTGAAAATGATGAAATATGTTCTTTATACTTTGATGGGTCCAAATCTCGTGAAGGAAAGGAGTCAGTGCTTGTTGTCTTTTGATTGACCCCAAAGGTAATAATACATTCATTGCCTGTAGATTGGAATTTGAATGTACAAACAACACAACATAATATGAAGCACTCCTATAGGGACTTAAGAAGGAAGTAGATATTAAGGTACAAAGCTTGATGGTATTTGGTGATTCCGAAATTGTAGTTAAACATGTAACAAATGTTATTCATTTTTTATCACATCATCTTAAAAACTACCAAAACAGGGTATGGAACTTAATCCATAAATTTCTCGCTTTTAACATAAGTTCTATTCCTAGATTTAGTAATTTTGAAGCAGATTTATTGGTTAATGTTGCGTCAAAATTATTACCTGCTGAGGGATTTTATCCTAATGCATTTTTTGTTGAATTGATGTTTAGGCCATCGATCCTTGACAATATTACCAATTGGCGAGAGTTTGATGATTACCAACAAATCATAAGTTTTTTGCATATGGAGGACACTTACCAAGATGGTGTAATCGATGAAAATACTCACAACGAAAATCTCTATGATTTTTCGGTAATATATGACCCTCATTCTGATGAAACATCATCTAATATGGTAAATTCTATCCCTAAGTCCGTCATTATATTAGAAAAGTTTTATGGTTTACATGACACGTTTAAGGGAGTGGTTAATTGCAAAACAAATAGTTCCTCGTTACTTTATGAGACTATAAACTTAGGAACGCAAGATAATCCTCAGAATATTAATCTGGGCAAAGGGTGCTCTCAACAAGAAATACCTACATTCATAAAATTGTTTAAAGAATTTAAAGATGTATTTGCTTGGACATACGATGATTTGAAAACCTTTGATCCAAACATAATAGAACATGTAATTCCTATGAAGCCCCAAACCCAACCATTTCAGCAAAAACTTAGGAAAATGCATCCTAAATTAGAACCCACAGTAAAAAAGGAACTAAATAAATTATTAACTGCCAAGATCATTTTTCTAGTTCGGAATACCCAATGGGTATCCAACTTGGTCCCGGTAAGAAAGAAGAATGGATAAATCAACTCTGTGTTGATTTTCATAACTTAAACCAAGCCTTTGATAAAGACAATTATCTTTTTCCTCCAATGGAACAAATTTTGCAACAGGTATCTGGTTCTAAAAGGCTATCTTTATTAGATGGTTTCTCAGGGTACAAACAAGTCCTTATGTCTCCATCAGATCAGTTGAAAACCACATTCCGCACCCTATGGGGCACCTATGCCTATCGAAAAAAGCCTTTAGGATTGATTAATTTCGGAGCCACTTTCCAGAGAGAAATGGATATTTCTTTTCATGGCCTTATCAACCAATCGATTGTTTTCTACCTAGATTATTTCACCGTCTTTTCGAAGAATAAAAAAGATCACTTGCCACATCTTAGGGTTGTACTAGAACATTGTCGTAAGTTCGTTATTTCACTGAATCCCAAGAAATCATTTTTTGTAATAGAGCAGGGGAGATTACTTGGATTTATAGTTTCAAAGGATGGAATGATAATAGACCCTGAACGAACTCAAGCTATTGCCAATCTTTCTCCACCATCTTCCAAAAAGGCAATGCAATCTTTTCTGGGTAAAATAAATTTCGTCAGACACTTGTTCCAAGTTTTTCTTAGATGGTTAGGCCTCTGCAAAACATTATTAAAAATGATTTTCCTTTGAAATGGGGACCACAAGAGAACCTGGATTTTAATTCTATTAGAAAATCTATAACTGAAGCCCCCTCCTTCATGAGTCTCGATTTCTCCAAAGACTTCACACTTTATACTTTTGCATTAAATGAATCATATGTTGATATGATTACTCAGATAAATGCTGAAAATAATGAAATCCCCATTTCATTTATGAGTTCTGCTTTTAAAGGAGAAGAATTAAATTATCCTGAAGTTGATCAAAAAACTTACACTGTCTTTAAGGAAGTTAAACATTTTAGAACTTACTTGTTGAAATCCAAGATAAAATTCATTGTTCCTTACCCTGTAGTAAGAAATCTGTTAGTTCAGAAGGAACACATGGAGAAAAGGGCTTATTGGATGACCTCCCTTCTAGAGTACAATCTAGAAATCGTACCTGCACAAATTGTTAGAGGCCAAGTCCTTTGCAAACTAGTGGCTGACTCAATTGAAATGTCAGATAATGAACCAACAACACCGGCTGAAAAAATTCCTAATGAAACACAAATGTGTTGTACACAAATTATGATTAATTCATGGTAGAATGATATCAGGTTTTATTTGTTGCACGAAACTACTCCTTGAAATCTTGATCCCAAAAATAGAAGAACACTAAGGCTCAGGTCTGTATCTTTTCAATTAATTAATGATGTATTGTTTAGGAAGAATTTTGATGGTGTATTTTTGCGTTGCCTAGAAAATGAAAAGACTGAAAAGGTACTAGCTGAATTACATTCTGGTGATGCCGAGGGTCATTTTGGTGGAGACACAACTGCCCACAAAGTACTTAGGGCTAGTTACTATTGGCCCAAATTATTTAAGGATGCTCATGCGATGGCTCACAAATGTATAATTTTTCAAAAAATTGCAGGACGGGTCAAGAAGGATGCATTTCCCTTGCATCCCATTACAGTAGGTACACCATTTTAGTAGTGGGGCCTGGATATCATAGAACCAATTAACCCACCTTCTTCACAGCAACACAAATACATTCTCACGACAACGAATTATTTTACAAGATGGTTTGAAGATTTACCGTTAAGGGTAGTAAACACTAATCAGGTAATTTCGTTCTTGAATTCTCATATTATCACACATTTCAGAATACCTGAATGTTTAGTTTTCGATAATGCTTATTATTTTTATTCCTTGGACATGAATGTTTTTTCTCTAGAAAAGGGAATTAATCTAAAATAATATGCTAGTTATTATCCTCAAGGCATTGGCTTGGCTGAGTCAACAAACAAAAATATGATTAAAATACTGAAAAGAACAGTGTCAGATAATCACAAAAATTGGCACAATGCATTATATAATGCACTATGGGCTGACAGGGTCACCCCAAAAGCATCCATCGGTAATTCTCCTTTATTCCTCATATACGGAAGAGAAGATATCATTCCTCCCCACTTCTTTCTCCCATCACTTTAGTTATCTCAAAAATTTCAAGAAGAACAATGTCCCCATTTAGAGAATCGAATAAATGCTTTACTTAAATTAGAAGAAATTAGAACACAAGCAAAAAAGAAATTGGACCAACATCAACAAATTGTTAAAAAATGGTTTGATGCAAGTTCGTCTTCGGATATAAACTTTGACGTAGGAGATTTGGTTTTCAAGTGGGACAAAGCACATGAGGATAAAGGATAACACACCAAGTTTCAAAATTTGTGGTTGGGGCCTTTTGTTATTGCAGAAAAATTGGGTCCTAGCTCCTTTTGTCTGCAAAACTTGGAGGGACAACCATACACTTTCTCGGTGAATGGCCAGACTCTCAATAAGTACTTCACCTGAGCAGAATAAGAACTCCCCCCCTTGTAAATATCCCTAGTTGTTTATATTTTTGTTTTCTATTGATTATTTTATTGCCGCTTTCTTTGTTTTCTTTTATTTTTCAAGTTATTTCTGACTCACAATCCATTGTGGAAGGGAATTTTCACCATCAGATTTATCACTGATGGCAGTTTGAAATAATTCAAATATCTTCAATATTAATGTTTATCTCAAATGATTTGTTTATAAGACAGTCATTTTATAAGTCCTTTGCCAAAATATTATTCCTGAAATTTCGCTAAGATCTTTGGGAAGTACAATCACCTTTAAAAAATTTACACCGTCCCAATTCTAATGAGATCACCTCAAAGCACTTCCCCATCCTTTACATGATTTCTTGATTGAAATCTTAATGTCTAAACCATGATTAAAACTATCAATTCTTAAAGAAAAAAAATAAAATATTAATGATTGATCATATATCTGCTTGGTTATCAAATCTCCAGTAACTCCCCGCTCTCTTATCATTATGAAATATCCAAATTATATCTTTAAAAAAGACTAAGGAGAGTTGGAAACACTTCAACATGTGGGAAATGTGTGTAAACCCGCCAGGGTACTGAACAGGCCTGCTGGCAGCAAGTAAATGTGCACATGATACCAAGACAACTTCGATGGGGTATTGAATGGGCCTGTTGGCAATGAAGCAATGTCAGGTTCGAGATATGTCTAGTATGTTTTATAAGTTGATCATATATCAAAAGTTTTATATCATGGATAGAAAACTTCTGGATGGGATTAAAGTACTTGAGTGGGTTAAATGACATCCCTGTCGAGGCTATGAACACATGTTGGCAGCAGTGTCCATGTCAACGGTATTGAATTTAAATTTATAAATATCATTCCCTTTTGATCAAAACTAGCTTTCAGGTTATAATCATATGTTAGAGAACTCCTGTTGAGTATGAATGTATTATTTTTTTTGAATTAATCTTAATACTTTTAATCTTGAATTATGATCTGTTTCAACGCTGATTTAAGTGTTATTCGAGTCTTTTCTTTTCCCTGACATAAATTTTTGATGATGCAGAGATAATTGCTTTTCCCAGTGAGTCGCCATTGTTGGTAGCCAAATTATCATATCGTTTCGCCGATTTTTGAAACACAAAAATTGCAAAGGCATTTTTTATCTACTGCCTAATTTGTATATACGACGAAATTGATCATTGTTTTTGGGTGATTACTTTGTTGATCAATTGTTTTAATTTTTATTTTATTAATAGTTGATTTGTTTACTCATTTCAATTTCATGACTGGAAAGCATGAAATTGAAATCCTGTTATAAGCACTTTGACTGAACTCTAAAGGTTTTCACCTTGTGAAATCAAACGAACCTTTGGAAGACCTAAAATCACAAAACACTCAGGCATGGTGAATATGTGACCATCCGAAAATTTTATAAAATTTTCATAGCATAAGGATAAAACCAAATCGTGGGTGATTTATCTTATTATTAAATCAATTTTGAAAGTTTGATTATTTCCTTACCCTTTGAGATTTTGGTTACGTATTTCTTACCTTACCATATGATCTGAATGCTACAATAAACTGTTTTGTCACTGTCTTATCAATGTATGACATGGATAGAGTCTGTTCTATGAAACGATTATCTCTATGTCCTGTCCATTAGTAATCACATTCAATTCATTTTTTGGATGGTCCTTCATGACCGGAGAGTAGGTTTTAGGAGACAAAGTGGTTTTTGAGTTTTTCTTCCTCTGGTTCTGGGTGTTTAATCAAAGCTTGAGTTGGAAGTCATGGTAGCATCCCTCCAAGCCCCTAGTTTTTGGTTCAACATTAGCCATGCAAACTCAACCATTTTTTTTGGGTTGGCTCGAGCACAAACCCATTCGTTTTACATCTTTTGGTACATTGTGCACAAGATGATGGCTCTTGTGGTTAGGGTGCAACCGAATGGCTCACGAGATTTTCTATATCATGACGACATTGTAGACGACCTCGTCCATTTCGATTGGGTAAAATTCATCCAGTATTTTGAGGGTTTCAACCTAGAAGTTGCACAAGCCTTTGCCAAAACTTTTGACGGTGCCAAAGCTAAGGTAGGCTACTTGCAGTTGCAAGTAAATGAGGAGTCCATAGCTGAGGCTACGGGTTTGTCACAAGAAGGGGATCGTTGGATCAAGAATCTGAAGATAGAGGGAATCCTGTGGAATTCACTGTTAGTAACCAAAAAATCACGCTATAACGTAAAAGGTATGCCTATCCAGTTGCTGTAACATCCCACTCTGGCGCACTGACAAAACTTATTCTTTGAGGACACTTGCTCGCAAGTGATCTGGATTTTTATGATGATAAACCACTTATCCTTGATGATGATGCATTATGATTGATGACATGATGTTTTACTATTGTTGTGTACATGTGCTATTGACTCAGTTTATTTGAGTGTGCAGGGTTTTTGACCTGGAGGATGCAGAGGCATCGACGGAACCCTTGGACTCTGGATTGAGTCAGGGAGTGTGATATTGAGTTGATTTATTTACCATGATATTTATTGATTTGATGATATGTTGTTGACATGTTCTGACATGATGGTTGATGATGCAGGCTGACGATAGCTTGCCGACCAGACTCACATATTGAGTAAAGGGGCCACACATGATTTCCAGAGAGGTTGAGGGAGAGGTGTGGACAACAGCCCTGCCACAGCCTACTAGCACTCCCGCCCTGGCTCGAACCATAGGTTAACAATTACCTAGTTCGAGAGGATCCACGATGCCGTGAGGGAAGACTGCGACAGTCGCTCACAATGATTCTAAGGGGCGCGCAATAAGGCGGGGGCCTTATTCCTTAGAGCCCTTAGTCTCCCACAAGTTCACCTGGCGGAGTGTTGACTCCA
>ML788262.1:119429-149973 GCA_009831015.1 Picea engelmannii
GTTCAAATCTGAACCTAAATTTAAAACACCTCTAAGATAAAATTTTGACTAGCCTTAAGTGAAGACCCTCCAAAAATAAACTTAAGGACGTAAACTAAAACCCTCCTAAGTGTTAGTTAAAGTCTTCTTAAAATTTAAGGGGGTAAAGTAATGAGGGATATAAATTTAGTGAAACCCATGGCTTTTAAATTATAAAGAAGAGTTAAAATTATTAAAGTGTGGGATTATAAAAGCTAGGATTTTAGAAATACAATGAAAATATTAATAAGTGCTTTATCATTTGGGTTTTAAAATAAAAATAAAAATAAATAAATAAATAAATAAACCAAAAAAAAAAAGAGAGGAAAGGAACAATTAATAGAAATAAGGAAACTTGTATTAAAGGAAACTTAATATTGGAAAGTAGGAGACATAGGGTAAAATGCGAAAAGGAGTCAACATTTAACGAGTTACTAAAAATCAGAAACTTCATTTTAGGAAAGTTATTAAAAGCTTGAGAGGGGATCTAGGAACCCTAGGAGTAATTTTAGGAGCGATTAAAGGGGGGGTGAGGGAATTGAGTCTTTTAATTATTAAAAAGAAATGAATTTTTGGAGAACCGTGGGGATTAGTGACACTTGGACGACAGTGAATTTTTAGAGGTTTGTCATAAAAATTTAATTAATAATGATTTAGGAAAGTAGGTGGGTCTGAAATTTCTATAAACGAAGGGGAAAAGAAGGAAGAAAGGATGAATGGTTAGCGTAACGTTACGCTGCCGGATTGAGGCTTGACAGATTGCTTGTGAGGAGTTGGGTTTATCTTAGTTGCATTGGAGTGGTAGCTCAGCCTTGGAGGTGAGCTGAGAAGCTAGTCTTATCTATGGATCTTGTGTGGCCCCTTTGCGGCTCGGGGGGCTAAAGGGGAAGCAGAGTACCCCTAGCGATTGGCTGGGAGGTACCGGTGATCTTTCTGCGGTCGGCGAGCAGGAGCAGCATGGAGCGCGGGAAGCAACACGGAGCGCGGGACGTCCTCAGAAGCGGGCGAGAGGCAACGGTATGAATTTTATATTCTGGTAGAGTAGATTGTCTAGTTATTCTCTTAGGCGATTATGATGCATTATATGTAATATGTGGCTTCAGTTGTTGTCGTTCGTTTTCGTATGCTACGGCGATATCGTTCTGGAATCTTTTGTTGGGTTAAAATTGTTAATGAATGTGGATTTCTGGAATTTTCGTTTTTACATTTCGTTGTTGTTGATGATGGTAGTGACACGTTTTTGGGAAAAGGATTTACTGTGTGGGTTTTTCCCTTGAGTTATTGGGCGTTCCTGGAGATTGATTTGGCATTTCTGCACTCTGGTTTTCATTTATGCATTCATAATTTCGATCGAGCATTTGCCTTCTGGGTTTGGGCATTGGGCATTCTGGATTCGTTGGCATCCATGGACTGTTGATTCGTTTTACCTCTGTGTATGGGCGTGTATGGGAGTTTTACATTGACCTGCATTTACATTGGTGTATGGGCGTTTTCTTGGGATTTTGGGCATTTTTACTTTATACCGTGAGCGAATCTGATATTGCGCGTTTTTATTTTACGCATTGAGCGATTCTTCTATTTGGCGTTTTATTTTATATAGTGGACAATGGTTATATGGGGCGTTTTTGGATTTATTGGGCGTTTCTTTTTATACAGTGGCGATTTTGGGAACTGTGGGCGGTCTCTTGTTTACAGTGGTCATTTCGGCGGGGGGCACTTCATTTATAATATGCCGTCCTTCGTTGTGAATGTCTGTCATTTCGTTTTTAATAAACCGACAATTCGTTTTCATGGACAGGCAATTCGTTTTTCGTTTTTAATAAACAGGCAATTCGTTTTCATGAACAGGCAATTCATTTTTCGTTTTTAATAAACAGGCAATTCGTTTTCATGAACAGGCAATTTGTTTTTCGTTTTTAATAAACATGCAATTCGTTTTACTGCACAGGCAACTTGAATTTAACCCCGTAGCAATGAACATGCAATTCGTTTTTAATGAACAGGCAATTCGTTTAATGAACAAGCAACTTGAATTTAACCCCGAAGCAAACTCTGTCTGCGTTATAAATCTTAATGGGCAACCCGGATTGTTGTTTTCTGTCTAAACTTGGATTTTCGTTTAATGATTGTCTGAAATTTTGGTTGCTTTAATGATACAGTGGCGTTTTTTTTTACTGGACGTGTTAGATTGTTGTTGAATGCGCCCTGTTGTTTTCGATGACAAACATTAAATGCAAATCGTTAATGCCAATATAAATTGAATTATGAATATGTTGTTGTAATAATGTTTATGGAACGTTTGCTGTCACTCGACCGGGTTATTAAATTTCAATGACAATATCAATACAAATTGAAACGAATGATTAAACTGCCGTAGTCATGAATGTTCTGTGGGTAGTTGCAGTAATGCGACCTGGTAGTTATTTAACTGACAATCTAAAAATGCAATCCGTAATGCCAATACGAAAATGCAATTATGAAATGCAGTATTAATATATTTTTATGGAAGGCTGTTGTGATGATGGGGTAGCATTATGGTAAATTAGTATCATCGATAGTTCTAATTATGATGTTATCTTATGTTTCCTTTTTCGTGTTGTCATCTCAGACATTGGCATTTTTAATTAGTGTTATTTTTATACTTGGTCCTCTTAAATATTGGTATTTTAATCATTGTCATTTTAATAGGGTTATTGTTATATATTGTCACTTTTATCATATTGTTTTGTTCAATTATAATGTTAGCTATAAATATGAAGTAGTTGATTTGACCAAGGGTAAGGGTGTTGTCTCTGGGTGAAAGGGTAACTAACACTATAATGTTATGAATATGAAATTGGATTCGGTAATTCGTATGTTCGGAGACTGGAATTTTTAATGTAAGGTGTAAGGGTAATGATGATGTAATACGTAAAGGAATGCCATTGGGCAATTGTTTATAAATTATGTACTTGTAATAGATTGTTTGGAAATATGTAATGGTATGGTTCTCGCCATATAAATAATTGCAGTGTTAGAGTTGATATCAGTTGAAATGTATGATCATTGTCTTTATTGCAATGTTGTTATCATTAGAAAACATAATGATATGGTCATCTTATTGTAATGCTAGTATAAACTTTTGTTATTGATAAAACATATGTGGTGGAATGTCCTGGAATTACGCATAACAAATTACTCGGAGTTAGTAAATTGAGGGGGGTGGTTCGTTTAAACAATGTTAAACTTGGGTGTTCATTGTCGGAGTCCTTCTTGTCGTGCGCCTTCCGTGAAGGACGTAGTCGTCATTCTTGTTTATGTTGTACTTGAATGTATTCAGTTAGTCGCTTGATGGGTCGTGTCGGGTGGGATGTAGACACCCCCTGGTAGCCTTAGGAGACTTGTCTGTGTGTGTGATTTTTCTTGTGAAGAATCCAGTGCCGTATCAAGAGTCTCGAGCCCTTTAAAGGCAGGGTTTCCACTCTTGCGACACACCTGACATAGATTACTAGTTTCTGCCTGAGCAGTCGGCCAGGAGCCTGTCTAATCTTTTTTCGAGAAGACATAAGACTAAAAGCCCTACTTTTTTGTGCAGAAATAGTAAACTCTATTGTTGGATTCTTCCACCTGTGACTGTACTGTACTTAACACCTGATGTCGTTTTCTGATTACAGCTACTAGTTGTACGCCTTATGTCTAGGGGCATTTATTTCTTGTTTTCACTGTGATATGTCATGGTCGTCTTGTTGTGTTTGACTATCTGGCATCTTGCTCTAGGTCGGGTTACTAGTTTATGCCTGAGCAGTCGGCCAAGAGCCTGTCTAATCTTCTTTCGAGAAGACATAAGACTAAATGCCCTGCTTTCCTGTGTAGAAATAGTAACCCTAACACCATGGATTCTTCCCTCTGTGTTCTTGTTGTGCACCCCCAGTATGTCTTAATGTTGTGTGGTGCACCCTATGCCTATGATCGTATATTGTTGCAGTTACTCGTTGTGTGCCTTCAGTCTTCTTGTGTTGAGCATCGTGGTTGCGTCTTGTTGGTTGTCGAGTGGCGATGTAGAGTCAAGTGGGTTGTTACTTCTACACGCGTGCACACAGCTTAAACCAAAAAAAAAAAAAAATTGCACCTGTTCTCAGAGTTGTTGTCGTAACGAGGAGGTCGTTACATATGGTATCAGAGCAAACTCAACCATTTGTTTTGGGTTGGATCGAGCACAAACCCATTCGTTTTGCATCTTTTGGTACATTGTGCACAATATGATGGCTCTTGTGGTTAGGGTGAAACCGAATGGCTCACGGTATTTGCTATATCATGATGACATTGTAGACGACCTCGTCCATTTCGATTGGGTAAAATTCATCCAGTATTTTGAGGGTTTCAACCTGGAAGTTGCACAAGACTTTGCCAAAACTTCTGATGGTGCCAAAGCTAAGGTAGGCTACTTGCAGTTGCAAGTAAACGAGGAGTCCATAGCTGAGGCTACGGGTTTGTCGCAGGAAGGGGATCGTTGGTTCAAGAATCTGAAGATAGAGAGAATCCTATGGAATTCACTGTTAGTATCCAAAAAATCACGCTATAATGTAAAAGGTATGCCTATCCAGTTGCTCAAAACTCGTTGGCATGGCTTTCTATTGGTAATCAAACAATTTGTGACCCACGAAGGGCATTATGGGCTGGTGTTTTTGTCTCATATATGGTTATTGATGATTTTCCTGGGTTTTAAGTTGAACTCGCCTTTTTATTTACTCAAGATTCTCTAGAAAATGTCTAAGTTTTACCAAAGAAAGAACCCTAACCCTGAGTCTAGTTTGATCCATCATGGTCTAATTCGGGTTCTGGTTAATGCCCAATTGTAGAAAACATGAGATAATTGGTAAATGGTTTTTGTTAGGATTAGGTTTGTTCCTTTTTCATTTGAGCCCATGTATGGTTTACCTCTGAATAATGATGAACCTATCGGTCCAAGTGTATCGTCCCATTCTCTGCAAAATTTCCAATTTGAGATACAAGTCTCGAAAGAATATGTCTTACCTACCAATACTCCCATTGAGTTTCTTCCGGTAGCCGAGGTCACCTACAAAAAATGTGATTTCGTTCCAAATAAATCTTTGGAAGAAATTTCGAGTCTTTTAAGGAATAAGTCATCAATCACCCCTGATCCTGTATAGACCAAGGTTAGTAGCGATAAAAATAAAATTAAAAGATAGAGGAAGCAAGATACGATCTTTGTCGAGGATGCAAGCTTTGATTCCACTAGAGTGGATTCTCCCTAGTACAATTTTGTTTCAAACCTGCCTCTGTTTTTAAGGGAACAAGAAGGGTTTTCAGGAATACAATACAATTTAAACACGACAATGGAACAAGGTAAGCCTTTGTACTCAGATGATACACACCCTCTACCAAGATTGGAACAAGTGTATTGTGAAGAGTATTTCACTTGGATCCATAGGTACTATCAAGATATCCCTTATTTGCAAGCTCAAATTAACCAGGTAATGGCTCGAAACATAGTGTTGGAAAGGGAAAACTTGGATTTGAGAGCCAGTGTACAAAAAAATCCCCCCAGAGCTAGCAAAAGATCAAGGAAATCAGGAGATATCGTCATTAAAAACTCATCCAACATCAACGTTGTTATGAACTCGAAATTACTAGATGCCTCTTTTTCCAATGTTTAATGGGTAAACAATTTCTTAAGAGTTAACGCTTTGATTGCTTTGTTATAACACAATTTTGTTGTTTTATTAGACTAGCTACAGAATCGTAGATTTTGTAGCTTGTCTATAATTAGTTTATTAGATTTTTTCTAAGTTAAATTTCATTTTTCCTTCTCAGTTTTGAAGAGGAACGAATTGCAAGGGTTGATGGAACAAGTGAATCGTCGGGAAATGCTTCAAATTTGCAAGTTTTTCTTTAAAAATAGTTTCAAAAATATTTTGAATTATGTAACTATTTTTGAATGGTTGTTATGATAGACCTAAATTAAAGTTATTTTTTTGAAAATACTTTATTAAGGAAGATTTGTATCTATCTTAGAAGATATGAGAAACATATCATGAACACATTTTAAATACTGGTACTTTCCCAGAGACAGGGCATGCTTTTTGGGACCTGAAAGATGGACTTATTTTTTGGAATGATATGAAATATAGTGTGTTTTTGGCTTTAGTCCAGATATGTAAATTGTATGATGTGATTATTGTCATATTATTTTCATATTTTTCTGAGCATGAAAACATATATGCTATGAATTAGCTTTAGTCTATTCAACATTTTATGCTTTCATGTTATTCTTATATCTTCATGGTCCATCATTTATGGTTATCATAATCCTTGTGGCTAATCAGACATAAAACAAGTATATGTACATTTTGAGTTTATGTCGAATTCTAGAATTTGTTATATCATTTGAAAGAGATTAGAGTTGATTCCATCTCTAGATTTTGAATCACATAAAGTCACATGAGAAAAATATTTGTCTTTCTATTTCTTATAGATTTCTTTCAAAACATAAAATTCCTTGAATTACTTCAGGAAATATTATAAGATATTCTTTGCCTCTTGCCATAGATTTTTACTTGGCAAACAGGTTATTGGAGCCTGCATTATACAGAAAGACAAATAGCTTAGTGAGTTTCTTTATTGTTGATCAACAACATGTTAGTTACCCCTTTTCTTTTGAGTTGATTTATTTATTTTATGAATGAATAACGATTAAACAATTCAACTTTAAATGCTTTGTTCATTATAGTTATATCATTATAGAGCTTATTCTTTCATTTTGTTGTTTTGTGACTATTTAGTTGTAGAATAATTTTCTTATCTTTATATCTTACTCAAACTTTGTTTTTAGTAGTAAAAATTTCATTTTCACAAGGCTTTACACAAACCTTGTATCTATACATGGATATTGTATTAAATAAGGCTATATGCTAGTTATATATTAATAGATAGGTTTATCACTTAATGTACGTAGTGAGATTGTATAGATAGATAGCTTTTGTCTTTCCTAGTTTACTTTAGTGTTTTTACTGGCTAACGGAGCCAAAAAACCCGTTAGGGTAGGTTACTTTAAACGGCTTGGGTTAACTAGACAACCTTAGACCATATCTTACCTTCTCGTTGATAGAGTGTTATAAAACTCTCGTCAACAGAATACTAGGTGTTAATTTACACCCAAGTGAAGTCATGCCATGTCACCTTATTTCAAAACAAGGTGAGGACATGTTATAAATGACAATCGATGTCCTAATGGAGTTGTGGACTAGTGAATTAATTGATTATGTTATATTAATTAAACGAAAGGTGGACACAAATATTTTCCACCAACAAATTCCTAAGTGAATAATCTACCAACTCCTAGTGAATGTATGATGAGGTGCAAGAGCACATAAGGAAAGCTTCATAAGTGTTATGGAAAATGAGAAGCACACACACATATTGTACAAGTGTTATGGAAAATGAGAAATGATGAGGTACCCATATTTGTTTGAGACAAGGTGATAAGATTAAATCAAGAGACATTCATATGATACTTGATAGGACATAAAAATTAAGAAAAATATAAAAATTGAAATGATAATTTGTGTTTTAGGTTGGTTAGGGAGATACACAAAAAATACTATTGTATCAAGAAAATCAAGTTGCATTTTGAAAATGAGTATGGGGAAGATGTGTAGTGTATGTCTAATGCTCATTGGCATGTGACATAAAATTTTCCAATATAATATTTAATTTTTTTTAAATGTGTTGTCTAATTGTTCTACGTTTTTTACATAAATCTGCAGGAAATCACAATTTTTTTATTTAAATTACATTTTTGAATATAGAAATGGATTCAACATGTTGAAGAACCCTTGGGGAACTTAGATTATATAAAACTAACCACTTAAATATGCATATCCAACAAATTCTTGCCAGATTTCAGGCAAAATTAAACAAAAAATATGCTTGGAAAAGGGCCAAAATGTACAACGTTTAGACTACAGAAAAATAAAATAAAAACCAAGTATACATAAAATGTGTAACATCCATACTTTTATATCAAAATATACAAAAATAAAATAAAATGTGTAATGTAAATGAAGAAAATTTAGGAAAATAATACCAAGCATTAACACACATACTACTAGATCTATCTAGATTTGGGTTATTATAAGCACATAGAATTATCAATTTATTTTTCATCCCTCCTCATTGATCCAAGGAGATTCACCTTTAGTAGAAATGCATTCTAGTAGATGCATATAACCTGTGTAGAATTTGTTGTTGTTTGATAAAGGGTCCATTAATTAGGGCACACAATCCTATACTAAGGAATTGAGAATAGCATGCTTCCTTGCATGTGTTTTATATATTTAGATGGAATTGATCTCAATGAAAAGTTGCATTCATGATTTATTTATGGAGGATGTAGATACCAAACTTAGGAGGGCACATTACATGTTGAAGTTTTTCTATTTTAGGAGGGTGCACCTCCCTAGGTGAGTAGGTGGATGAGTTCATGCATCTAGTTTACTTCAGTGGGCATGTTATTCTAAGAGAGATCATGTACACGAGGTCACACTATATTAAGTGCATTAATGTACATGAGGTCACACTATATTAAGTTCATTAGGGTTATTTTTTGACACTATCAACTAGGGTGCATCACATGCATGTCCATATTTAATGTAACCCTTCTCTTCTCTTATTTTAAAAAAGAGATAGTGGGTGTTTCACTAATTTGGTTATAGTGTAGAATTTTTGAGCTAGTTGTATTGAAATTTATTCTTTCGGTTAATGGACAATGATGTGATTGCTTACTACAATTTGAGGTTGATTTCCTTATTTTCATATATAGGTGTTTATAAATCTAGCATTCTTTTATTTGTAGTTTTTATAGCTAAATAATTAATTTCTTATCCCTAGCTTAGGGTTTTGATTTTAAGAGCATATATATTTATACCATGTTGAAACTTTAACATGGTATCAAATTTGTACAACTCAGACCTTATGATTCATGTATGGAAAAGGATACTACCTATGAGCGGAACTGACATCAAAGGATTTAAGTGGGTGTGATGCCCATAAAACTCTAGAGATTGGAGTGATATATGCTTGGGATATTCACTTGGACCTTTGAGGAGTTTGTGGGTGATAACCCTGAGAAAAGACAATGATTAGAGTGTTTTTTACGCTAGTGAGAGGTAATCGACAACTATGATGGGTTTTTTTTTTTTTTTTTTGTTAGATTATATTCTTATTTGAGGTGTCTTCAAGTTGCAGGGATGGCAAATATATTCCATCAAAAATAGTGTGAATGGCTATAGTGAACCTCTAACTTCATGTTGATGTGTGTATCATCATACATGTACTTCTTCATAGGTCTGAGTGTCTAGATGTGTGGAATTTGTCCAAATCCTTCTACCTTACTAATTTACTTTAATTAAAGGAATTATTAAATTAAAGTGCTTTTATTAATTAGCTGATTTTTATTTAATTAAATGCTAAAGTTATTAGCATTAGTGAATTGAATATTAGCCATTGAACTCAAATGAGGTGAGATCTAATATCAATCGTTAATCACTTTGGATATTAGGGTTAGGTCATAACTCAATATTATAAAAGCAAGACTAGGGTGAAGGAGAAAGATACCTTTGGAGAGAAAAGAAGGAATTTTTCTCAAGATTGAATCACGAAGGATTGTGATTCAAGGAGATATCGAATAAGTAAAGAAGGACTTTCATCTAGAGATCAATTTATTTAGAGGAGAAGAGAGAACATGAGCAGCTGCAGGAGGATCCAACATATCAGATCCACAACAACATGAATGGATGTGTACGCACTATGTAAGTCATTCAGGGTGCGTATGTACGTGGGCTACAATGCATGAAAACGTGTACATACACAAGATACAATGAGGATAGGCACGTACAAGTCTGAGAAAGTGATTGTACAAGACAGTACAACCAAGGAGTTTTTGCTAGGGTTTGCAGGTGTTGTCTGTAATTTTTAGATATTTCTTTGTGTTGCATTTTCCTGATAAGGGATCCCTTGTAATATTTGATATTATTCTAATGATAAGTTGATTTTAAGGGAATAATATATTTATGTATTGTGTATGAGATTTGGTTTCCAACATTGCTTCTATTATTTATTTAAGTTGATTATTCAAGTCAATGTATTCTTTTTGTGAGCTACAAATCTAATTTACAATAAGGAAATCACTAGTAAACAATTTATCTAGGTGTTGGATTATAAAAATAAACACTTCACTCCTTGGAAGTGTAGGCTTCATATATTATTGAAGGAGGTTGATCTATGGGGTATTGTTGAAGGGAAGGCTACAATTCACATTGATCTCCAACAACTTATTCAATATGAGAAGAAAGTTTCCAAGGTAAATATTATCATAATGGATTATGTCAAGAACCACTTGATATCTCAGATTGAGGGTCAATTGGATCAAGAGATTTACTAAGTATTCAATTATTTTTATCATAGTGTCAAATTAACCTACAAGATGCTCTTGAAAAAAAAAAATCTCACCAATACCCGCATGAGTGACATAGAATTGGTGGCTAGATACTTGATGGAGATAATTGAGCTTAGACATCATCTCTTTTCTATGAAATAATAGATCAATAATTATTATTTAGTACCCATAGCACTAAATGGGTTCTTATCACTCTGAAAAGATTTTATGCAAGTTATTTGTGCTCATGGGAAGTTTCCCACCTTTGAGAAGTTTTTAGATGATTTCATCCAAGAGGATACAAGGAATAAGATATTTTCAGATAGAATGGTGGAGTTCCATCTCCTAACCCTCATTGTGAAGGTTAGCAGAGGAGGAGAAAAGATGATTCAGGAGGCGTTATAACAATAAGAAGGAAGAATTTGTTTTTTCAAATCAAGGGAAGAAATACCTAAGTCATGTGCAGTGTTTCAAGTGCCACAAGATGGGCCATTGTGCATCTTAGTGTCCCGAGAAGAAGAAACAAAAGAGACAATAAAAATAGTTTGTAAGGAGTGAAAAATCTTCAAAGTGGATAATTTAGCATTGAAGATTGAGGAAAATTTCTCCATGGTTTCATTCCATTCCACTAACTCCATTTTTTTTATAGGGTGGTTTGTGTACAATGGATCATCCCAACACATGAACTTCAATAAGAAGGATTTATACAAACTTTAAGAATGAAAGAATGACAACGAGTGGAGTTGAGTGTTGATGCCACATATCCAATGAAATGCCTTCAAGTGATTTTCTTGTCTTGCATGTTGTAACGTATGCTCCTATTTTAGTTATGAATATTTTTACAATTTATTTCATGATATATGTAAGGTGTGTGGATAAGTTTCATCATCAACAAGTCATCATTATAGACCAGAACCATGAATCTAGTTATGTTTTGGTTACAAAAGTGACTAAGAAGGTGGCCTCTACAGACTGATAGTAGATATGATTAAACATGGTGCTTTAGTGCATGTCTATAATGTGTTGTGATATATGTGGCACAAATAGTTTTTTCACTTGCATTGTGGAGTGCTTACTCTCTTGAAGGATATGGTGTAGGGATTGCAAGAATTCGAGATCAAGAAGACTTGAGTGTGCAAGGGCTATGCACTCAATAAGCATGCAACAATTTCTTTTCTAATCAATGAGCACAAATCAACAAAGATTCTTGATTTGATCCATTCAAATGTTTGTGGACTATACACGCAATTTGTACTACATTTCATTTATTGATCATTATTCTAGATAAAGTTGGATTTACTTTATGAATATTGAGAATGAATCTTTTAGAAAGTACATATATTTTAAATACTTTGTGGGTAATAACAAAGATAGGAGGATAATGGTACTAAGGTTTGAAAATGGACTACAATACACCTCCAAGGAATTTAATTGCTTTTGCGGGGATGTAGGGATTAAGAGGGAGTTGATAACACCTTCAAAATTGCAACAAAATGGGGTCTAGAGAGAAATAATTAGTTCATCATAGAGCCAAATAACTCAATGATACATGACATGGATTTTCCCATGAGTATTCAGACAAAAGTATGCAATACGTATATCTATATTATGAATTGGCATGTCCTCATGGGATATTGAAGTATACACCAGAATAATCCTCAATTATTAGACTTTCGTGTGTTTCGTTTACCTATTTATATTCATGTTCCTAGAGAGAAGAGGACTAAGTTTGAAGCCTAGAGAATCAAGGGTATTTCATTTGGTTATAGTGAAACATTCTAGGCTTATTAAATCTATATTCCAACTTAAAGGAATACATGGTAAGCATAGATGTTAAATTTGATATAATGCATGGTCCTCTAAGTTGTAGGAGCCTCCTATAAAGGAAGGGGAGAGAGAAAATATTTATTTCCCAAAACATGAGCATAAAGAAGAGAAAAAAACAAATTCATATTAACAAGGTTCTGGTGAAGAAACAAAGGTCTATTTATGATCTAGTTTAGCTCAGAAGTCGAGATGGAATAATCAAACTTTGTAGGATGCACGAGATCAAGTGGGAGCAAAAAAATATTTTGTTTGGTTGACTCACCCTATAAATATATCCTACTTATGTTGCACTCATTTCTTTGTCATTAATATGGAGCTTTCTATCTTTAAGGAAGAAAATGTCGAGTAGGTGTGGCAGGATGCGATGACTAAGGTGTAGAAATCCATCCTTAGGAATGATGTCTAGGAGATTGTTTGAAGACAAGTGGGGAAACATGTGACATATTCCATGGGGTTGTTCAATATCAATAATGTGGTTGATAGGAGCATAGATAGGTACAAGTCCATATTTGTGGAAAGAGAATTCTCCCAAAGAGAAACAAGTTGGCTATCAAGATCCTTTTTCTCTAGTTGCAAGGAATACTTCTAGCAGAGTCATTATGTATTTTGCATCAATTTTTGGTTGGCCTTTATACCAAATGGATTTAAAGACTACTTTTATTAATATTATAATTAAATAATATGTGTAGATTGATCCATGTAGGGATTTTGAGGAACATGGGAGAGATACCCATGTGTATACATTGGAAAAGGGCCTTTATGGGATGAATCGTGCACCATGCACATGGTACTCAAGGATTAATAAGTACTTATTGAATTTTGGCTTCACCAAGACTATTGCAAGTCCTAATGATGAATTTCATTTTCTTTCCTTGATCCTATATGTATATGAATTGATACAGGTAATTCAAAGAATATCATTAGATGGTGCAAGAAGAAGTTGGCCAATGAGTTTGATCATTACTTTATTGGTCTAGAGGTGTCATATAGTACATGTGAATTTTTCATTACATAAGGGAGGTATATAATGGAGATTATGAAGATATTTTAGATGTTTGATTGTAAACGCTTGACCACTCCTATGGTGCCAAATATGAATTTATCTATTGGTTTTGATTTTTATTTGGTAGATCCTTATTCATATAGGCAATTGATTGATTCCCTAATTTATTTTATGAATACCATGCTTGATATATGTTTTGCAATGAATACTTAGAGCTATTTCATGGTTGAACCTTGACATAGTCATTGGAAAGCTAGCAAGTATGTGCTAACATACTTGAAGGGCACAATTAATTATAGCATGAGGTATGTGGGAGATGGTGATTTGTTGTTGCGTGGTTTTGTTGACTCTAATTGTGTAGGAGATGCAAATTCTCAAAACAGAACTTCAGGTTTTTGTTTAGTTCTAGAACAAGTATGATTTCCTACTTTAGCAATAAGTAGCTAGCGACAATTGCATTTAATTTAAAATAGGAAAACTACATGGAAAATTATGCTACATGGTGTGGGCCATATGGATTTGCAAGTTGATCACAAATTTGACCAATCAAATATTGGAGCCCAATGTTGTTTATTGTGATAATCAAAATTGTGTAAGGCTCTCTAACAATCTAGTATTTCATGATTTCTCCAAGCACATTAACATTCATTCGCATTTCCTCTAAGAGAAAAAGTTCAAAATTGAGTAGCGATTCTTGAGTATCATCCTTCATATTTACAATGGTATATATTTGGCCAAGCCCCAAGCTAAGGGAAATTTTGGGATGTTAAGGGAGAAAATTGGTTTGGTGAAGAACACCTTCCTCACAAAGAGGGAGTGTTAGATATTACTTATTACTCTAAGGTGATTCTCCTTCAACAACAACACATTCTATCATGTGAAAAAAATGTTGTTGTTTGATAGAGGGTGCATTAATGAAGGAACGTCATTGTTTAGTAGGTAATAGTGA
This sequence comes from Picea engelmannii, assembly GCA_009831015.1. Taxonomy (NCBI): domain Eukaryota; kingdom Viridiplantae; phylum Streptophyta; class Pinopsida; order Pinales; family Pinaceae; genus Picea; species Picea engelmannii. The sequence continues at coordinate 133,662 of ML788262.1, forward strand.
GGCACATGATTCCTTGTGTGCATGTTCTATCTTTAAATGGAGCAGATCCAAATGTAGGGAGGTGTGTGCATGGATTATTTGTGGAGGTCATAGATCCCAATGTTAGGAGGGTGCATTGCATGTTGATGTTGTTCTATCATAGGATGGAACACTTCCCAAAGTAAGTAAGGCATATGAATTTGTGCATCCATTTAACTTTAGTGGGTGTGTTATCATAGGAGAGATCATCCATGCATGAGAGCACAATTTATTAGACACACTAGGGTTAGGGTTTGACACTGTTATGTTGGGAATATCACTTTCGTGTATGGATTCAATGTAACTCATAGGATTCTTTTGTTCTATAAAAGAGACAAAGGGTGATTCATTGGTTTGTTTAGAATATAGCAATTTTGAGCTAGTTGCATAGTAATTTCTTCTCTGAGTTAATATAGAGTGATGCAATTGGTTGCTGCAATTTGAGATTCTTGTATTAATTTTCATATTTATGTGTTTGTAGATACAACATTATTTTTTTGGTAGTTTTTATAAGTGAATAATCAATCTTCGATTCCTAGTTTAGGGTTTTTATTTTAAGAATGCAAATTTCATTACCATTCAAAAAATTCAACACCCTCTTGGTCCTTAAAAAAAATCAAGTTAGGATCTACATTGGTGAATACACAACAAGGAAAAAATATTTTATACATATTTTGTGGAGGCACTTCTCCCTATTCTACTTTTAGTTGGGATTTCAAATGGAGGCAGGTAAGGTTTTAATGGAGTCTCTACTAGTAAAACACGTTTTTTTGTTTGTTTTTTAATTTTTCCATGATGCACCCTAAAACTATGAATGCCATGGAGAATCTATATACATATGAAAAAGTGTGAATGGATACAATGTGTATTGTGGTAGGGTTCAATAATTAAAAAAAATACCAAAGCGCGCTAATGCGCAAATTTTGTAAAAGTGGACTATGTTTAAAACAATTACTTTGTGGTGCACACTATATACCTATAACTGATTTAATGCACCCATAGACATACACATTGGTGTGTTGGGATTAAAAGTACATTGATGTAGGCATAAATAAAAAAATGATCAAACCACACTTGAATTTTGTAAAAGAAGTTAGTAAAAACAAAATCTCTATGATGTGCACTAAACATATAACTACCCTAATGCCTATATACAAGGTGCACCATGGTGGGGTTTAATAAAAACAATTAGCAAATCACACTGGAATTTTTAAAATAAATAATTGAAAAAAAAAAATATTTGCAGTGTTCCCAAAATCTATCGTTATATGGGTGCGTCGGGATACAAGGTGCACCATGACATGGTTAAATTTAAAAAAAAAATACCAAACTAGTTTCTCATTTTTACCATCCTTGTTGCTTACAACACCTTCAAGCACTAGTTCTCTTTTACCCTCTATGAGTGTCCCACTATGTATTGCTTATAAATCACTATATTTCACCAACAAATTTCATACATGGTGTATTTCATTTCATTTCTAGATTTCCCAAAGACTGCCCCCCCTCGGAGGGATTTAGTTTTTGATTTCAGCAACAATCATGCCTTCATAATGGAGATGAGACCAGGTAATTTATTTTCTATAACTTAATTTACATTTTCCTGGTTTAACTTTTCCATTTGAATAGTAAATTCCCTATTTATTTCATTTTTTTGAAAAATATGTCATCTATGGAACTTGTTGTATTTTCCACACACCATCGTGCAGTGAGTTTACAAGAGACACTACTTGTAGTACTCATTATCATATGAAGCATACTGAGTATTTGAAAATTGTTAATGCGCACATATATTTCTCTAAAGGATGTAATTGGGCATTGTTATCGAGGCATCGTATCCATGTATTGTGCACCACTTAAGACAAGTCTCACAAGAATATATGCATTGGTGGGTTCTGTAAACATTAACATGCCACATCAAATGTTTTGGCGTAGTGCATTTTAATGCATATAATAGTGCATTAGTGGATTATCTAGTGAACCATAAATGCTACTACCATGTCATCTTGGTGCACTAACTTAGTGTATCATATGTTCCTTCCACTATAGTTACTAACTAGGCAGACCAGTGCATTCATTAAAGTCATACACACCATGATTTTTTATTCTAGTGTTTTTCATCTTTAGTGCACACATCAATGTGTTTAGGGATGAATGAATCCATCGGTAAATGGTGCTACCATACATCATCAATGCACCACACTGGGGGGTTGTGCCAGCTTACTCTCACAATGTGCTAATGTTGTCGAGAAAACATGCCTTGATGATGTTGGTGTATATAAGAAGCACACTGCTCGTGATGCACCTTGTGATAGCATCGATGATGGTGCTCTATAAAATGTATGCCCATCATAAATGATGCATTGTAAAACAAATACACATAGTAGATGGTGCATGTAATCAAAATAGGTGCACACCCACTTTTAATAACCAAATCTAAAATTCAATATTAAATGAATATTACAAATGATAATTTAGTACAGATTGTGTCTTTTATATATTTATTTTCCTAATGACATGTGTATGTGAATCAAGGATGATCATAACAATATTAAATCGATGCATATACCTATGTGCATGTATGGGAGACCTAGGAGAGGAGGAAGGATATGTTTCCTCATCCAGTTACTACTGAGACTCGCATCCTTTTGAGTTATGTTGGCATCCTTATGTTTTTCAAGGAGGATAAATCCCTCAAGGAGAACACTAAGTTATTATCCCAGTTGACTCATTGTCCAGATCATGAAAAACACGCATTCATAGATAGTCTTGATATGTGGTACCAACCCATAGAGGAGGACATGTCTTTCATCACTAACATATCTAGGAAGGGGGAAGGTTTTCCCATTTCCTCAATGCACTACATGGTGTTACATGAGAGATCTAGTTAGCATGCATCCAGATATTACTAACCCCAATGAATTATAGGTTTCTTTGGGGTAGTTTCATTTGCGTTTTTGAATCCAAGGAGGTTAGGTGTTTGTGCCTTATCATCATTGCACTAGCACACCTTATTATTGATGGGAAGTGTATTAGTTACATTATGATGCATTATGTGGATAGCCTTGTTTAGAAACCTGAATTGATCAGGTGGTTCACTATTCTACCATGAGAGTTTTGAATTGCTTTGGATATATGTCATAGTGTGTTGGATGGGAAACAATTATTTCCTTTTGCTTCATATTTATTTTATTTAGGTTTTGAGAGGTTTATGATGGCTTGTTTTCATTTGAGCACCACCCTTATAGACAAATATCTGACATGCATATGAACAAGTGGGGCCAAATATTGCCTAAAAGGGGTTAGTCATAGTTCCCATGTAGGGCGATGGTTGAGGATGTCATTGGTATATTATATAGTGAGGACGATCATGTCCTTGACCTTGTGTGGTATCCTTATGTGGGGATGGATTGGCAAGGGTGTATAAACCTCTTATTTACTGCAACCAAGTGACTAGAGAAGAGTTGTAATATTATCATGATAATTTCGTTATCTAGTTGCATACTTTTTTGTTTTATTTAATATGCATGTTATTAATTGTAAGGTTTGTCTTAAATTGTCTAATTGTTGTCTATTATTTTGAAAATATTGGTTTGTATGGTGGTGAGGATCCTCCTACCTAGCATGATGTGGATATGGCCAAGGTCAATGAGTGGTCTTCTGAGTGGAGACTTGGCATGTGCCATGTTCAACCGGGTCTTCGATATCATCACCAAATCACTTATAAGTTTTGTACTATGATTACGGGCTATGGAATCTAAATGTCTCAATATGAAGTGATCATGCATGATCTTGAGCTTGTGAGTATCTTTACAAGCCTTCCCCGAGATATGAAATTATTGTTTTGTGATATTTTTAGTGTCCATGTGACATTCTAGATAACAAGGATTGAAGATTGATGAGCTATAATACATTCTCATTTTTCTTCATCATCTTCTACATCTTCAAATGGTGATAAATCTTAGGATGCTACTCCTCCACCTACACCTCTAACTATTCATACTACACCACCTATTGTTCCACCCATCAATCCACCCACAAATCCATACATTGTTCTGCATATCAATCCACCCATAGATCCATACATTGTTCCACATATCAATACCCATAATAATTCACACACCAAATCCACTTATTTATCCACCCATCAATGCACCAACTAATAAACTAGCAATAGTGCCATATGTTGGAGATGTATATTGATTATTTACATGTATTCTTGAAATGGATATTTGTCATATATATTGATTTTGATGTTATTTTTCATGTATAGTGCCTTTTCATATCATGTATAAGGTTAGTTGATGTTGTTTGATGTTTTTATATTGTTCATTCTATAATTAGTGGTGCCTATGATTTAATGGTCGGTTAATGTTGTTTGATTTATAAAATGCATCACAACTATGGTAATGATTAGAATTATTCATGAATTCTCTATTTTTAAATCAATTTTAGATTTATTGATCATTAAATGTAATATTTCATTGGTAAAAAATGCAATATAATATTTAAATCTATTTATAGAAAATCATTTATTTTTTATTGTGATTGAAAAAGCTTCTAATAATTTAATGTGATATAATATTTAATAATTTTTCAATGTGATTCTTTGTAGTGAAGAAAGATACAATATGTTGATTAAAGATGTTTACTCACTTAAATGATTCAATTAGTGATTACATGATTTGATTAATTTTTTGTTTTAATGTTTTTTATTAAATCATCTATAAAAACATGAAAACAATTCTAAGTTTGTATCGTAAATTCTTAATACAAACAATTCTAAGTTTCTAAGTTTGTATCGTAAATTCTTAGTACAAAACATTGATCCCTATCCAACACATCTAGCTAAAAAAACACTTGGTTGCAATGTTTTGGGAAAATATACGGCTCCTTTTTTTCATCCCACATCTTGTTGGAGTTAATACGTATTAACCATTATGACAATCTTACTTTGCATTACTCTGATCAAAGGTGTCCCCCACTTTCACCTAAAAAGAGCACATTGGAAAGCTAAGAAGTCACTTGCATCATCTCTTGTATCTTTTTTATGTAACTTAACTTTCCCTCTACTAAATTATGATCATGATGGCTAGCATAACTAGATTGATAAAACTCAACCTCCACTTTATAATCAAGTGTGACACGTACATTGTCGAAATCCTCAGTATGAAAATTATGTCCATATTCCCACATAGATGGGAACAAATGCATATGTAAAAATGTGAACAAACGTTGGTATCATATGTCTAGGAACCTAAGAAATAAAGAAAACAATTCAAACATGCATTATAAAATGAAAAAATGATGTAGAGAGATGGTTACAAAGTCATTGCACCTGATCTCTACTTTAGTGAATCCTCTTCATCTTATAGGTAAAGGTCGAACATGCCATATTTCTCTCTGATCTGGTCAACCACCCAATTGTTGGAAAAAACTATTGGAATATTTTCATTTAAATGATTAGGATAAGGCATTCTTATATTGTTCAATTGTCTAAATTATTTCATGTCATTGTACTATTTTCTTCTCATCTCTTCATACAATGTGACCCATGGTTTCCCTACCACCACGTTGTAAAGAATAAATTTTATTAGTGGCATCAATTTTTGAATTTGCTAACGTACTTATCAAATCAAAACAAATAGTATGATCAAATAAATATTACAAATCTAGTGTAAACAATAATTCTATAGAAATTAATAAAACAGAAATGGCTTACTCTTTATCATGTGCATTTTTTCCATTGGGTTGGAGTAACTCATCTTCTCTATTGTCCTCATCCCATTGGTCATCCCAAACCACTCCACCTTGAGGAAAATTTTAAGGATGGAAATTTATCTTAAAGTGTAGAAACCTTGGTGAATATCACTAGTCCTTAATATGCAAATTGTAAAATGTTTGGTGTTTTTTTGTAAAAATATTTAAATTTATAAGGATTTTATATACTTTCTATAAAATTTTGACAAATTTTAAGGTAAAATAATTTTATTATATAGAATTTGAATGAATCCTTTTTAGAAAAAAATGGAAATTGGTGAATCATTTTTTGGGAAAAAACATGGAAAGTTAGCCCATGGGAAAAATTTAGCCCCTAAAACTTTCCCTAGTCCACCTAGTGTGTTGTCAATTTTCTTGATGTATTTATTTCATAATATTTGTCCCTTTCCCATCGACCCCTCCGAATATACCCTTAAAAAAAAAACCTTCAACCTTTTCATATACCTCTCTAAGAAGAACATCCAATGACATGAGACCACCTTGACTAATTCAACCTCATCAACTAGGTGAATTAGAAGATGGACCTACAAGTGCATGAATATCCTGGGTAGTTCCTTCTTAATCATAAAAACAATGTCATCTATCTCTTGACACCACCATGGAATGCTAGCCATATTAATCTTCTTTTACGTAATCCAACATACCAATGTAGCTAATTTTGATATGATGCATGATGGTTCATATGGAAAGTCATGGTTTACATAACCATGCATGAGAAAGTGATAATGGAACTATAAAATAAACACATACAAAATTAAAGAGAGAATAACACTATGAGTGTATACAATATAACCTACACTACAAAAAAAGAATCATGTAATCCACATGCATACCCTTAGAAGGTTCACATGGTCATGTGATTGTAATGTTGAAAATGTCCTTATACAATGAAGTAGCATTGTAGAGTTGACCCATATAAAAAAGGCACCTTCACACCCAATATAGCAGCCTTCACTAGAGATAGGTATTCAAAAGCAATGGGCAATCACCTTTAAAATACCAATAAGGACTTATCTCCCCTCCACTTACTTTTTTTGGCCAGTGTTTCTTGTTAGTATTCAAAGAAATAAAATCTCTCCTAGCACCCAATGTGTCTCTTTTTTTGGGTGATATGTGACTCCATAAATAAGAGTAAACCTTTTTGAATATATGTATGGGATTTAGTAAGTGGGAAATATTAATATTCTCCTAATATGGAAGATCCTAAAACACAAATTGTCCTTTCATCCTAATAAGTATTTTCTCAATGTTCATGTCAAACAATTAGGATGATCAAACATAGGTTCCTTGTTTGAATCGAAAATTTATCAATTTCTTCTCCTTCTTTGTTTCATATTCCCTAAGCCAATCTGTTAGTGTCATCATTTTAGGTCTCTAGGTTATATTTAGTTTACCATTGATAGTAGGTGATGCTCTTTTGGGAGGAATAACTTCGAGTATTCGTACACTAGATTTCATAAGTCATTGGATGACCTAGCCTTTATATAAGGTTCACAACATTTACAGATTTTGTGATCCTTTTTGTTACAAACCTTGTGATGTTAATCTATATAGAACACATTAGTGTGAAAGAAGACAATTGCACCAAATTTAGTATGCCAAACAACATAACATATATAAACAAATCAATCGACATGCTTACCAAAAAATCCTAGTCCTTGATAATTGTGTGCATGGTGTATGCACATATGTCATAGAACATAAAATACCTCTCCATTGAAATGGGTCTAGATAGATCATATACATGTATACCTTCCCATAATTATTTAAATTCATTGATCAATGGTTGGATGTAGAGATCCATTCTCTTAACTTGTCATGTATGTAACATCTCTCTCTTGCGTGCACTAAGCAGACTTATTCCTTGAGGACACTTGCATGCAAGTGATCCGGATCATTATACTATTGGTTGTTTTGATTATGATTATGAGATATTGTGGATTTGATGATATGTTATTTTTGTTGTATTTACATCGACATGTGCTATTGACTGGGTTCTCCTGAGTGTGAAGGACTCTGGACATTAGAGGATGTTGAGGCATCGATGAAATTCCTTGGACTCTGGATCGAGTCAAGGAGTGGACCGTTAGGGTTTGAATGTTGTTGATGTGACTATATATTATGATGTTGATTGTTATCGCTAACATGTTTCGTTGATGGATGCAGGCTTACAATATCTTTCCAACCAGACTCACATTTGGAGTAAAGGGGTCACGCACGACAACCAGAGACATTGAGGGATAGGTGTGGAAGCAACCCTGCCACAACCTACTAGCACTCTCGTCGTGGCTCGAACTGTAGGTTAATGATTACCTAGTTCGAGAAGACCCACGATCCTGTGAGGGCAGGCTGTGGCAGTCGCTCATGATGATTCTAAGGGGCATACAATAAGGAAGGGTCCTTATTCCTTAGAGGCCTTTAGTCTCCCACAAGATCACCTGATGAAGTATTGACTCCAGGGGTTTTACGTCTACCAAATTCATTCAAGAGGTGAGTGGCACCCTTGGAGCACGTAGTGCGTCTTGAAGGGCATGTCATACAAATAAAATGGAAAGAGGCGAGTGTAACCCTTAGAGCACGTAGTGCGTCCTAAAGGGCAGGTCGTGATTTTAACTATGGTAAGTTAATAAACCTAGTGCCTAGAAAACTATTCCTCCTTAGTGTTGATGATTGCAGCTATGTGAGACATTCTCCAACTTACAAACCTGTGAGATGTGGATGATTGCAGCTATGTGAGTCTTTCTCCATCTTACAAACCTAAGAGAAAGCCCCTAATAAGGGTACATGGTTCCTACCTGAGATAGAGCTGGAACGTAGAGATTACCTCCTCCATTCAGAGAGTTGAGAAGAACTCCATATGATTATCCAGTGGGAAAGGCGGTCTATTGAGTTAGACGTGCTTGTGGTTGAGCACAAGGTGAATGTGTGAAATCCAAAAATGTTCGGTGCATCGTCATGTGAACATAAATGAAGATGATGTATTTTCCTCCTCTGTGCAACAGAGTTGATGATAAACTCCAAATGATTATCCTATGTGAGGCAGTGGGAAAGAAGATCTATAGAGTGGACATGCATGTGGACGAGCACAGGTGAACGTGTGAATATCTGGTTCTTTTATGTAATGCAGTGAGCCAGAGATATGGGCATCCCTATGGATGTGCCTCTAGTGGATGAGAACTAGTAGGTGTACAAGATCCCTTGCTATATTGTTAAAGATTCAAACCTTCCTGTAACCCTAATTGTAATGTAAAAGGTACAGGTCGGCCCCACCTTAATGTGATTAATAATTAATGTACAAGATAATTAATATGGTAATTATTAATTATATTTTGAGTTATTGAGGTCAGCCCTATTGTGCCAATAGACACATCATTTGATGTGGCAAGTCTTGTATAAATAAAGGTGAATCCCCATTGAGGAAACACACTTATCATTGTATCATCTCATAATTTCAAAAGTTGTGGTATGGAATTATGAGAATTGCAGCACCCTCTTGTGCGCTAGGTTTGGTGATGGTGTGGAAGGTCTTTCTCTTGAGGGATATAGCAAAGGATTGGTTGGGTTTTCTTCCCTTGTTGAGAATTTTTTCCCAGGATACTTTTTGTGTTCTTGTGCATGGTTATTCTTCTTGTGATCTTGGTTTGCTGCAATAGTTATGGTTCAAGTTATAGTTAAACATAAAATTTAAAGAAGATACATGAGCCATAGCTCATTAAAAATATAACATGGTATCAGAATAGGTCTTGAAGATGACCATTGCACAAGTTTGAAGGAAAGACATGGAGGTTGAGGACTGATAAAAACCCTTGCCGCTAGTATAAAAGAAGGTCAAACCTCTTTAAATTTCTGTGGCAAAATTTAGAGCTGGCCGCAGGCCTATTAGCCTAGGAAAAACCCTGGTTAAAGCAGACCGCAGTAAGGAGAGGCACCTCTCTAAAGTAGTTGCAGACCCTTGGTAGGGATTGAGGCATGTGGGGTAACTTTAAGGCTAGCCGCAGGTGAAGCTTAAAGCAACTGCAGCAAGAAGGAAGGTTTGTCGGCAAGGAATAGTGCCCAGACTATTGGAGAAGTGAGGCCACAGACCTTTAGACTAATTCTATGGTAGCCACAGTTGGCCAGAAATAAGAAGTGAACCTTGAGATAGCTAGACATAACTGATAAAAGGTTGGTACAGACCTATAGCAATAGATTGGGAGTCTAAACAAAGGTTAGAACAACATGATCAAAGGCTGGACAGTTGACCAACAATGAAAGAAGACTAGTACAACAGTCTTCAAGGAATTGAAAAGTGTCTAGCAATAGTATTAATAAAGAGGACGAGATGACCTTGGAAAACAGAGCATTACTAAGGGGAGTTAAGGTTAAAGTTAGAGATGTTAAGGCCGAGCTACAGGCCTGATCTATGACAACACTGAGTATAGTTTTATGACATTTTCTGAAGCTAATTTAAAAGATAGTCTTGTGACAAAGTTTAGGCATGTCCTAAAACTATTTTTGAAAAAAATGATAAGGTAGAATTTACGGTATGTTTCAAGGCCTATACTACCTACATGTATGGCCATACTAAGGACAGAATTAAGAGACAAGTGTCCCAGTGATTGTGACTATAAATGACTGTTGTAACAACAAGGTAAGGCCACAAGTATTGTGGACAACAACATTCAAAGTCTGTGAGCATTTAAAAACACATATAGTAGCCTTGAGAACCATCTCTCTCAAGAACATGAAAACTTAAGGTCTAAAGCGATAAAGTCACATATACCAACTTTATTTCCTGAATACATTCATTCCCAGACTCATCATGCTTGATACCTGGGTTATGATATGCATGTTATCTATGCTTAAAATCTATGGAAGCTACAGAAGGCATCTTATTGGTCCTTGATGACAGTTTACAAACATGCAAAGATCATATGTCAATTTCCATGCTCATATGGAAAGAAGCGTGCTTGAAGGCTAGTGCAGATTGTGAAGGATTATCATTACTCATCAAGATATTGCTCGGAACAAGCAAGTAGACAGAAAGTTGCTACTAGACCAGAGTGTAGGTGGCTACAAGACAAACAAGAAGAACCTCCATTGGTGTACACTCTCAGGTATGCACTTGTATATATATATATATTATTTGCATCATTGTCATAAGGGTATTTTCAAGAGGAAGGAACCCCTAGTGCAAATCATGGACCCAGAGAAGTATCAGTGCATTTAGAAGAACAACAAACTGGAAGTGAAGACTCCAGGTTTGATTGTTTTTTTATCATGACTATAATCTACATTTCTAAGGTTGCTACATTACAAGTAGGTGTTGTAGCTGTGACAACAATCCTTAAAATGTTTTGATTCTAGAGATGTACTCATGAATATCCTCTAGGATATATTCTTGTCTTGTTTCCTTTTGGTTGTTTTCTTCTTCCAAGTAGGCTAACAACAAAGGAATAATCTTATCCTTCAGACTTAAGAGGGAATCACTTGATTCAGAAGGAGTCAAACTAATTGAGAAAGAGAGACAATACCTTATTCTTCTTTAGCAGTCCAGAGGGAGATAGCCATTAATACAGTTGATCCAATTATTCCAGTTGGTATTCCCAGGGACTTTGTAGTAGTCTATAAAAGGCTTGTCTTGGCTTGACAAACTCTGCAAGAGGCCGAAAGACATGCAACTGATGGAAGTATCGAGAAATATAAAACGAGACTTGTAGTCAGAGGATTCTCACAAGAAGAGGGAGTGAACTATGATGAGACATATTGATCCAGTAATCCGATACACTTACATATGTACTACCATCCATGAGTTGGAAATCACATCAGATAGATGGATTCTTGATGATTTTGGGTTTCAGCAAGAGTATTGTTGATCCAACCTATATTATTACAGTGTTGGTGACAAGAGCTTGATTTTTGATAACTTATTCATAAAGCCTTGTTGTTGGATATAAGTAATCTTTGACTTCTGATTTCGAGATGAAGGATATAAGTATGATGCACTACTTCTTGGGAAAAGAATTATGACAGAGGACAAATGATATTTTCTTGAGTAAAGGAAAATATACAGTGGGAATATTAAAGAAGTTCACTATGAAAGAATGCAAATCCACCATGATGTATTTGAAGAAAATGAATAAAGATTATTCTGATGAGATTGATCCATAGTTGATTGGATCATTGATGTATCTAGTTAACACCAGACTTGATTCATCCTATGTAGTGAATGAACTTAGTCATTCTATGAATCAGCCAAGACAGACTCATTGGACATCTACGAAACATATATTGAGATATCTACGAGGCACAGTTAGATATGGCCCGTGACATGTCTCCAATGTAGACTTGAGTCTACATGGATATACCTATACAGATTGAGCAGAGAGTATAGTGGACCGGAAGATCACATCCGATTGTTATCTTACTATGAATTTTTTCATGGTTTCCTAATGTAGAATGAAACAAAACTCCGTGGCCTTGAATACCATAGACGCAGAGTATGTAGCATCGAGTGTGCGAAGCAATATGGCTTCATAAGCTTCTGACAGATTTACTTGATCATGAGATGGATCCTATGATGATAACCAGAGTTGTGTGTAAATCTCTTTGAGAACCCAATGTTTCATGATAGATTGAAACACATTGATATAAAATATGATTATATCAGAGACATGATGTAGAGGAAAATAGTACACATGCAGTACCTTCCTACACATGAGTATATTGCATGCATCTTCACCAAACAAATTTGGTGAATAATTCCTTCCTAGTTGAGAGGGAGTATTGATGACTCTCGCCAAGACAAAATTCAAATTACATCCGTGTGAGACTTGGAATGATGAAGAATGCCTCTCTAGTTGAGAGGTAGTGTTGATGATTGCAACTATGTGAGACATTCTCCAACTTACAAACCTGTGAGATGTGGATCATTGCAGCTATGTGAGTCTTTCTCCAGCTTACAAACCTAAGAGAAATCCCCTACGAAGGGTACATGGTTCCTACCTGAGACAAAGTTGGAATGTAGAGATGACCTCCTCCATTTAGAGAGTTCAGAATAACTCCAGATGATTATCCAGTGGGAAAGGCAATCTGTTGAGTTAGACGTGCTTGTGGTTGAGCACAAGGTGAACGTGTGAAATCCCAAATTGTTGGGTGCATCGCCATGTGAACATAAATGAGGATGATGTATTGGCCTCCTCTGTGTAGCAGAGTTGATGAGAAACTCCAAATGATTCTCCTGTGTGAGGCAGTGGGAAATAATATTTGTAGAGTGGGCGTGCCTGTGGATGAGCACAAGTGAATGTGTAAAGATAAGGTTCTTCTGTGTAATGTAGTGAGCCAAAAATATGGAAATCCCTCTGGATGTGCCTCTAGTGGACTTCCTATATTGTTCAAGAGTCAGACCTTCCTGTAACCCTAATTGTAATGTAAAGGGTACAGGTCACCCCCACCTTAATGTGATTAATAATTAATGTAAAAGATAATTAATATAAAAGATAATTAATATGGTAATTATTAATTATATTTTGAGTTATTGAGGTCGGCCCTATTGTGCCAATGGACACATCATTTGATGTGACAAGTCTTATATAAATAAAGGTGAATCCCCATTGAGGAAACACAATTATCATTGTGTCATCTCATAATTTCAGATGTTGTGGTCTAAAATTATGAGAATTGAAGCACCCTCCTGTGTGCTAGGTTTGGTGATGGCGTGGGAGGTCTTTCTCTTAAGGGATATAGCAAAGGATTGGTTGGGTTTTATTTTCTTGTTGAGAAGGGTTTCCTAGGATACTTCTTGTGTTCTTGTGCATGGTTATTCTTCTTGTGATCTTGGTTTGTTGCAGTAGTTATGGTTCAAGTTATAGTTAAACATAAAATTTAAAGAAGATACATGAGCCAAAGCTCATTGAAAATCCAACACTTAGGACTTGGTCAGACTTAAAATGAATGATGTGATGAGTAAAGTTTAATAACAAATTTTCCCTTAAGAACTGTCGCTAGGCCTAGTGAATTTAAAACCTATGTCTAAGTAGAACCTCTGAACAAAAAAAAAGACTAGTTAGACATATAACAAGAAGGGGGTAAAGAAAATTCAAGATTTATTAATTAAAGTAAATTTTTTAATGAAGGTTTAATTATTAAAAGGGGGTAAATGGTTGTTTGTCTAAAATTCCTAATTATGAACTTAGTTAAAAAGGGGGGAACTTAAAGAAAAAGGGGAATGTCTAACTTAGTAAGGAATCCATCCTTTGGAACTTTCTATTTATTAACTCAACTAGGATTTAAGTGAGGCTTAAGTCATTTAAGAATTGTAAGGGAATAATGGGACACCGAGGAGCGTTTTTAGGAATGATTTTAGGTGGGTGAGGGAAATAGGCAAATTTTATTAATTAGTAAATTGATTTTCTGGTGCAACTAGGGGATCAGGCGACATGTGTTCGGGGGAGGTTTTCCTAATTAAATAAATGAAAAAGGAATCTAATGAGGGTTTGAGAAACTAATCACTTGAAAACTCTATAAAAAGGATGGCGGAGGAGGAGTATGGGGGAAGTCTAGTATGCATGAGGTTGTGCTTCCAGAATTTATCTTGACTGAATTTCTCTTGTGGGAGTTGGGATACCTAGCTCGGACAACGAGTGGTAACTCGACCTTGCAAGGCGAGATGAGAAGATAAAATTCTCTGGTATTGTGTGTGTGGCCCCTTTGTGGCTCGGGGGGATCAGGGGGTAGAAGAGTACCCATAGCATTGGCTGGGAGGTATAACTGAGGTCTCAATGGTTGGAAAGTGGGATCTATATAGAGCACGAGTGCGGGATAGAAACAGTGTAGCCTTTGCCTTCACTTAAGGTACACATGTCTAATTTTTCCAATGTAATTAGTTAATTTTTATCTGGTTTTATATCAGATGGAATATGGTAAATTATTTATGTGTCTATGGTGAATTTTTATGTTCTTTGCTTCTTTAATTCGCTACCTAACCTTGCCCAATTAGTGATCCATCGGATCTTTTAATGACTTATGGTTGAGTTTTAATTTTGCATGCGTTAATTAAGCATTTGAAAAACTTAGTGAAAGAATGAGGAAAGAAGAGGAATTATAACAACCATATACATATGTGCAGATCTGAAATGCAATAAAATACAGCAAACCATAACCACGCATATTGATAACGGAGTTCGGCACAACTTTGCCTACGTCTCCGGGCCTTTTTCTCTGTGGGGGAGGCTTATTTATTTCTGTTCAAAAGCTCAAAAGTACATCGCTGCAATGCCAAATGGCTACAATACTGATATGGTCATGTTCTTCCAGATCTCAATAACCATGCAAAGAAAACGGCACGCAAAACGAACGTCCGGAGCTCCCAGAAATGGTCCGACAACGTCTCCTCCTTAAAAGCTTCTCTGCCTCAAAATGGCTTTGACTTGGCTTCTCATCAGCATTATTCTGCTCTGAATGCCCTCTATGGCCTCAAACGGGCCTGGATTATATAGTTGGGAAGTTGGTTACTCATCTCCAACTTCCTCCCAAAAATTAGGCTCCAAAAATGCCCAATAACTCCCAAAAACCATTAAAAATAGGCTTAATTACAATTAAAACTCAAAAATTAGTTACAAAACCCACTTTATAGTTAAATTTGGGCATAAGCCCCCTTCTGCCCAGTGCGCGCCCCCTTGACAGGGTCATATGGGTTTATGGCCAAGCGCTATCCCAAAGGGCTAAGCGCTGGCCCCTCTCCATACAATACTTTGCAATATATTTTATAATGTGGGTTTTACAACATAAGAAATAATTTGTGTATTGGCAAAGACAATTTCTTAAGGTGTTGGGCTTGGTGGTGGTCATGGGTTCAAAACCCATGGACCCCAAAAACAATTTTTGAAACATGCCACTTCAACTGATGACTGGGTGACACGTGGTTGCCCATGACTGGGCCACATGGCATCTCCCCATTTGCCGGATTAATGCCACTTGTCAGTTATTGACTGGTCCAGTTTCCTGCCACATGTCTACCTTGTTAGTGAACCTGCCCAATCACCATCAGCTAGAGAGTGCCACATCATCTCCTGCACAGTCAGCATGCTGATGTCATCAGCATTGACTTTTTGACCAGTTGACCTTTGACTTTTTACCTGTTTGGGCTTCCGATCAGAACACGATAACTTTCGCATACAGAGCCCGTTTGACAAAGTAAATATATCGCCGGAATCGGGAAGACGAGACGGATGCAATGGCATTGGTTTCGTTGGATTCTGAGCACTTTCATTTTTGAGCATTTTTCAAGCCCTATCAGGCTTCTGGATCCGATTTCGGATCACTCCTCCCCACAATAAGAACTTTTGGTCCCCAAAAGGTTACTGACCAGTTAACAAGCTCGGGATAGGCCACCTGACTTGCTCTCTGTCTCTGAACTCTGTCATGTGCACCTGTCTCATCAAGATCAACTGTAACACAATCATGACAACTGACAGTATATTGTTAGCCATTTGAACCCTGTTACATCTTACTGAAGCCACTATCATCCATGTAGAAA
>ML788262.1:161090-207886 GCA_009831015.1 Picea engelmannii
AGTTATTAAAGCTCATAAAATGCATAATTAAATGCATGAGCACTTCATAAAGCATTAATCAAACTAATATGAAAAATGCATGAAGTATTTTTCCCACAAATGCATAATTAAATGCGTGAGAAATGAAACTCAAGAAAGCATCATTTAAATCCACTTAAACACTTTTGTCGCCACCTTGAAATCAACATGGCGCTAAGTTCTTTCACATGCGGAGATCCATTCAGATCAGTTACGTATGAAGTGTAGTTGTCCTTATGATGGTAAAAACAAATGAGTTACTTCTAGACACTACACCAATTTAAATGTATCGAAGTTAGTCACTCTTAATCCATTTTTGATTGATTGTTTAGAGAACCTTCATCTAACGGTGTCGTATATTGTATGTCAATGCCAATTGGATTTCAGGCACGTTGGATTTTATGTTGGGTTGAAGGTTTAGAATTTATTTTTTGCGCGTGGGTCCCTAGTGCCTTTGTCACAATGTGGCGACATGATACCTTATGATTGGGTCATTGCGCGCGTTGATCGATAAGCCAATATGAAACCTGGCTTAGGATCATGCACTTCCCGATGTGGATGATGTTATTGTACTTATGGTTGTACTTGTTTATGTAACATTTATTGTGATTGTCTCTCGCTCCCCGGGAAGGTTCTAGTTACTAGTCGTTGAAACTATTGTGTTGGGATTGATTGATGTTGTCTTTTAGCTTAGTAGTCGTGATCTTGCGCGTGTTGGTCGGGATGTAGACACCTCCTTGTTCCTCAAAACAGTCACCAGCCTTGAGACCTTAAATGGTCAAAATCGATGGGAACCTAGGCTTGAGCGTTTCTTATGTGTCCTGGAGGTCCTAATCTTGCAGGGTAGGATGGGAGGGTAGTCGTTTTTATTTTGTCTAATTGATTTTCGTATGTTGCATCTAGTTGGATGATGTGCTAGTATGTTGGGTAGTTATGTTGTTTGTTGACTGAATTGCGTGTGTCATGTTCGTCATCGAGTTGTGTTAATTGACTATTGACATTGTTACTTTCCTGTTTAAAAAAACAAATTGCACTTGTTATGCATCGCATGTTGTCGTAACGATGGGGGTCTTTACATATGGTATCAGAGCCAGTTCAACCCGCAACTTGGGATCACTACGACTTCCATTGATTAGATAATTGTTTATAAAATTTCATTAATCAAATTGATTTGTATTTGTGTAGGTAAGCATGGTCATAGGACGTCGTAGAGGCAGATGACAAGGTGCTAGGAGAGGAGGCACGACGCCCCCAGTAGCATCCACGCCCGAGGGGTCTAACCCCTAGGGAAATGAATAGGTTTTTGGGTAGGAACAAATAGTTGTGGGTGATGTGGTTGGGTTGATAAGGTCCTTTCAGAGGATGTCGGAGGCACTGATCAACCATTTGGATAGAGATGAGGCAAGGGCGTCGGAACCTCCAGAGGGTCCATCGTGCACTCTCGTCAGTATTGGTAGCATTCACCTCGAACTTGAGAAGGTCAAATTTCCTAAGTTCTTTTGTGCCCCAGATGGAGCAGCCGTCGAGGCATAGTTGGAGAATATGGAGATGTGTTTTTCACTTCACGACTATACCTCCAACATGAAGGTCTGCATGGCGGTCTTTCAACTGAAGGGGAGCACTCTTCTATGGTGGAAGATGCTCCTGTCACAATTGAACGTGGTAGTAGAAGACGTGTCATGGGAAATGTTTGAGGAACGGTTCCGGGAGAGGTATCTATCTGAGGAATTCATTGAGCGTCAACTCAATGAGTTCAACGCCTTGCGACAGGGTGGTTGTACAGTGCTTGATTATGAGGCCTATTTCATGGAGCTGCTTCGGTATGCACTGCACCTGAATACCGAGAAACTTAAGGTCAACAAGTTCGTGTTCGGCCTTAATGTCAAAATTCATGAAAAGGTGAGGATTCCAATGCCTCAAACATTCCATGATGTTGTCCAGAATGACCTCATAGTAGAGGAGGTGCTTATCAACAGGGGTCAGAGAAGGACTCTAGCGAGACCAGCGAGACAGGTGTCATTGGGTGCACTGCAAAATCAGACAGCAGATCGACATTCACTAGGATTTCGAGGCACTCAGAGAGGATCCACATACAATACACCACAATGAAAAATGCCTCAGTAATAGACTTCTTACCGAGGACCACAACACCAGCACCAGTAGCAGTTTAGTCATGTTCAACAGAACAAACTAGGGTTCCATGCCGGTGGGCCGTCAGCTTCTACTTCGGGTACCAGGAGTACTGGACTGAAGAAAGGGTCATGGACATGTGGAGAGCCACATTACCAGCATGACTTCCCAGTGGAGAGGACCAGATCATATGGATCATCCGGACCCACTACCATGGGAGATTTGGGCAAGGCCCATCAGATTCATGTAGCGGTGAATAACTGCCAGGCGGACCACCAGTCGACTATGCCTAAGACATCAAGTACTGTCGCTGACCATACCCTTAGTATTTTGATAGATCCATGTGCTACACAGAGTTTTATTTTTGGTGCAATGTTAAAAATAATTAAGGTAAAGGCAGTCGAACATGACGAGTTTAGCTTTGTAGAAATGGCTTCGGGAGCCAAAAAGAAGGTTGGAGGGAAGCTTACGAGTTGTAGCCTTAACCTAGGGGAGTTTTTCATGAGGGCCAACCTGTATGTCATGATATTAGGATCTTATGACATCGTGATCAGTATGGACTGGTTGGAATCGCATGAGGTGATACTCAACTGTAAAACAAAATGATTGAGCTTGGTCGATGATGAGGGAAAGAGATGCGTGACTGTAGGTCAGAACCAGGGAGTTTCCATGAGGTTCAACTCTTCCTTGTAGCTATGAAAGAGCATGTGCAAGGGATGTAAGCTATATGTGATCCTTGCGTTAAAGGAGAAGGGCATAGTGGAAGGTCTAGAAAACCTTTCAGTGGTGCGAGAATTTGTCGATGTCTTCCCCGAGGAGTTACCTGGGATGCCTCCGAAGAGGGAATTGGAATTTACCATCGACCTAAAACCAGGAACTGAATTGATAGCGAGAATGCCTTATTGGATGTCGACCCCTGAGTTACAAGAATTGAAAATGGAACTGAAGGATTTGCTAGACCTATGACTTATACATCCAAGTGTGTCACCATGGGGTGCACCTGTTATTTTCATATGGAAGAATGATGGGTCATGGAGACTCTTCATTGAATATCGTCAATTGAACAAGGAAACGATCAAGAATTAGTATTCATTGTCAAGGATTGATGATCTGTTTGATCAAATGAAGGGAGCGATGGTGTTTTCAAAGATCGACTTGAGATCAGGGTATCACTAGTTATGGATCAAAGAGGAGGACATCCCTAAGACCGCCTTTAAGATGAGTTTTGGACATTACGAGTTTACTGTTTTACCGTTTGGACTGACAATTTCCTCAGGGGTATTTATGAGTTTGATGAACGGGGTGTTTCATGAATAGTTAGACAATTTCGTCGAAGTATTCATTGACAATATTTTGATTTACTCTTGGACGATGGAGGATCATGATGAGCACTTGCGCATGGTACAACAGTGTCTACCAGAGAACAAATTGTTTGGGAAGCTATCGAAATGCTTGTTTTATAAATCCAAGATTCACTACTTAGGGCATGTCATCTTCGACGAAGGTATCGTTGTGGATCTAGAAAAGGTTGAGGCTATTATAGAATGGCATGCGCCAACAAATGTCCCAGAAGTGATTAGCTTCATGGTTTTAGCAGCATACTATCGACGTTTCGTCGAGGGTTTTTCGAAGATAGAAAATCTGATTATGTAATTGTAGACAAAGAACATGAAATTTGTTTGGACCGAGAAATGTGCGGAAGCATTTCGGAGGCTCAAGGATCTGTTGACGACAACGCTGATACTAAAGGTCCCTGACATGGACGAGGACTTCCTGGTATGCATTGATGCCTCCAAGGAAGGCTTAGACAGAGTCTTGATCCAAGACGGTTGAGTGATCGCCTACATCTCGAGAAAGTTAAGAAGGCATGAGGAGAACTATGCGACGCATGATTTGGAGTTGTTAGCCATTGTATATGCCTTGAGAGTTTGGAGACACTACCTGATTGGAGGAAAATTCAAACTAAAAATGGACCACTGTGGTTTACAACACATCTTTACACAAAGCGACTTGAACGCGCGACAAAGGAATTGGTCAGAATTTCTTAGCGAATATGATTTCAAGATTACTTACATAAAAGGAACAATGAACAGAGTGGCTGATGTGTTGAGTTGGAGACCATGAATATTTTCGGTGATGCCTCTTTAGACTAATCTATGTGAAAATATTATAACTTTACAGCGCGACGATGAACGGTACAAAGAGGTCCAGGATTTTATCAGACAAAACACAATGATGGTACCAAAATTTGAGGGATTTACTGTGGACAACGACGGATTAATGAGATTTAAAAATTGAATTTACATACCTCCCAACCATGAGTTGAGGAGTTTGATCCTAAATGAGGCTCATAGAGCAGTGTACATGGCCCATCATGGAGTCACGAAGATGAGGGCATACCTTAAACCCTTATTCTTCTGGAAAGGAATGAAGGTAGACATAGTCAACTATGTGGCAAGATGTCTAGAATGTCAACAGGTGAAGGTTGAACATAGACATCCGATAGGATTACTACAGCCACACACTATTTCATAATCGAAATGGGAGGTCATTTCGATGGATTTCATTGTTGGATTTCCACTGACGGCAAGGAGACACAACTCGATTTTTTTGGTAGTTGACACTCTAATGAAGAGTGCTAATTGTATTCCTTTGCATACGACGTATCAGGCACCTAACATAGCTAGAGTTTATATCAGCGAGATAGTGAGGTTGCATGGCATTCCTAAGAGGATTATATCCGATTGAGGATCAGTGTTTATAGGACGATTTTGGACTAGTTTCCAAGAGGCCTTGGGAACCCAACTTAATTTTAGTACCTCATATCACCCGGAGATAGACGGGCAGATCGAACGGATAAACTAAATCTTGGAGGATATGTGGCGTATGTATGTGATGGACCAACAAAATCATTGGGAAGAATTCTCGCCACTGGTAGAATTTTCATATAACAAGAGTTATCAAAGCACCATTAATATGGCGTCGTTCGAGTTTCTTTATGGGCGACCGTGTCAGACGCCTTTGAGTTGGGATTGGCTTGAGGATAGGTTCCTGGTGGGACCAAAAGCGATCCAAGAAATGGAATATCAAATGCAAACAATAAGAAAAAGGATCAAGGAAGTGCAGGATCGACAGAAGAGTTATGTCGATGCACATCATGTCGACCGTAGTTATGAAGTTGGCGACCGAGTCTTCTTGCGGGTGAAACCGCATAAGATTTCGATCAAGTTTGGAAAGGGTGATAAAATATCTCCTAGGTTTGTGGTACCCTTCAAGATTGTGGAAAATAAGGGGTTTGTGGCCTATCAACTAGCCTTGCCTGATTATTTGAGGCGTATGCACGATGTTTTTCACATATCTTTTTTGAGACATTATGTTAGTGATCCTACACATGTTATTGACATGAGTTCCTTGCATGTATCAGACGAGGGTGCGCTCACAGAGGAGCCAATCTACATCATGTACCATCGCATTTGACAGCTACGACATCGAACAGTAGATCAGGTCAAGGTCCAGTGGGAAAACTATAGTCCACACTCGACGACCTGGGAGGACGGATATGATATGCGTCAGCAGTTTCCATTTTTGTTTGATAGCTAGACATATGATACTATGATACACTTTATTTCAACACTTACATACTATGAAACTTTGGGACGAAGTTTAAAACAAGAGGGGGTGTATGTAACATCCTGCTCTTGCGCTCACTAAGTGGAATTATTCTTTGAGGACACTTGCGTGCAAGTGATCCGGGTCATTATACTATTGGTTGTTTTTATTATGATTATGAGATATTGTGGATTTGATGATATGTTTTTTTTGTTGTATTTACAGTGACAAGTACTATTGACTGGGTTCTCCTGAGTGTGCATGAATCTGGACGTTAGAGGATGTTGAGGCATCGATGAAACTCCTTGGACTCCGGATCGAGTCAGGAAGTGGATTGTTAGGGTTTGAATGTTGTTGATGTGACTAGATATTATGATGTTGATTTTTATCGCTGACATTTTTCGTTGATGGATGCAGGATGACAATATCTTTCCAACCAGACTCACATTTGGAGTAAATGGGTCACACACAACAACCAGAGACATTGAGGGAGAGGTGTGGCAGTAACCCTGCCACAACCTACTATTACACGCGTTGTGGCTTGAACTGTAGGTTAATGATTACCTAGTTCTAGAAAACCCATGATTTCGTGAGGGAAGATTGTGACAGTCGCTCTCAATTATTCTAAGGGGCATGCAATAAGGCAGGGTCCTTATTACATAGAGGCTCTTAGTCTCCCACAAGATCACCTGACAGAGTGTTGACTCCAGGGGTTTTACTTCTACCAAATTCATTCAAGAGGCGAGTGGCACCCTTGGAGAACATAGTGTGTCTTGAAGGGCAAGTCGTGCAAATAAAACGGAAAGAGGCGAGTGGCACCCTTGGAGCACGTAGTGCGTCGTGAAGGGAACGTCACTATTTTAACTATGGTAAGTTAATAAACCTAGTGCCTAGAAAACTATGACTCCTTAGGACTTGGTCAGCCTTAAAATGAATGATGTGATGAATAAAGTTTAATAACAAATTTTCCCTTAAGAACTGTCGCCAAGCCTAGTGAATTTAAAACCTAGGTCTAAGTAGAACCTCTGAACAAAAAAAAAAAACTAATTAGACATATAACAAGAAAGGGGTAAAGAAAATTCAAGTTTTATTAATTAAAGTAAAATTTTTAATGAAGGTTTAATTATTAAAAGGGGGTAAATGGTTGTTTGTCTAAACTTGTTAATTCTGAACTTAGTTAAAAATGGGAAACTTAAAGAAAAAGGGGAATGTATAACTTAGTAAGGAATCTAGCCTTTGGAACTTTCTATTTATTAAATCAACTAGGATTTAAGTAAGGCGTAAGTCATTTAATAATTGTAAGGGAATAATGGGACACCGAGGAGCGTTTTTAGGAACACTTTTAGGTGGGTGAGGGAAATAGGAAAATTTAATTAATTAATAAATTGATTTTCTGGTGAAACTAGGGGATTGGGCGACATGTGTACGAGGGAGGTTTTTCCTAATTAAATAAATGAAAAGGTAATCTAATGAGAGTTTGGGAAACTGATCACTTGAAAACTCTATAAAAATGATGGCAGAGGAGTATGGGGGACGTCTAGTATGCATAAGGTTATGTTGTCGGAATTTATCTTGACTGAATTTCTCTTGTGGTAGTTGGGACACCCATCTCGAACACCGAGTGGTAGCTTGACCTTGCAAGGCGAGCTGGTAAACTAGCATTCTCTGGTATTGTGTGTGTGGCCCCTTTGTGGCTCGGGGGGCTCAGGGGAAAGAAGAGTACCCCTAGTGTTGGCTGGGAGGTACCGGTGAGGTCTCACCGGGTGGAAAGTGGGATCCAGATGGAGCACGAGTGTGGGACAGCAGCAACGTAGCCTTCTCCTTCACTTAAGGTACACATGTCTAATTTCTTTAGTGTAATTAGTTAATTTTTATGTGATTTTATATAAGATGGAATATGGTAAATGATTTCTGGGTCTATGGTGAATATTTATGTTCTTTGCTTCTTTAATTCGCTACCTGACCTTGCTTAGTTAGTGTGCGACCACCTTTGAAATCTCCTGAAACCCCCTTGATACCTTGTGCCTTCTTGTTACGCTCAAGACTAGCTTGCGTTTAGATGCCTTTTTGGTCACTGCGTTCGCTTATCTCTAATTCTCTGTGTCTTGGTATTTTTTATTCTGCGCCTTGTATATTTTTATCTCTGCGCCTTCCCTTTTTATCTTCTCTTTCTTTGGAAGTCGATTTTTTGATTGGATGGGATTGTGATCTCTAGAGAAGAGTGATTTCGCGGCAAAGTAATGGTTTCAGACCCTTTTTCACCATTTATCGTGACGTAAAGGATTTGGATTCAAACATATCTAGAGTCACAGTCTCTGCAAAATACAAAAGCAGTGTCGGGTATTTATGAGTGAAGGTCTTTAGTATTTTTTTTAGTGTCGACTCAGTGTAGGGTGTTAATATGGACGTATTTACAAACTTGCCAATGTCTAAGTTTGAGACATTTAAAGGTACATTTGTTTTCCAGACATGGTTGAATTTTTCTGGAGGATACCTGCATAATTTAACCATACAAATCCATTAATTTCAATCATTGCCTCTCGCATATAAATGTTCTAAATGTTCTTTTCATCACATGGTATCGATGGTATAAAGATATATTTTCTTGTATAAATTTATTTCTACAAACTAATTACAATGAATATCAACACCATTAGCTAGATTGTTATGAGGAGTAAATATACGGTTCAAATGTTCACCTAATTATCGAATTTCCACCACCAACATCAGTTCTCCATATGTTTTCCAATTTGTTCCTGGCTTAACCTGTCACTAATGATATCACTACCCACACCGCTTTTTAACTGCAGCAACCTAACGTCAATACAAACCAAATGTGTAGTATAAAATGTTTAAACCAAATGTGGTCTCATCGTCTGCAATGGTGGCCTCTTACGCAAGGCAGGGATTTTACGTGGAGGCCCTGGCTCTTTACTGATATGAAAACAATAGGTACCCAACCCAACCATTTGACATTCACTAGTGTTCTCTCTGCCTTTTCCCCACCTTCAGGCAACTGGGACGTCGACCCCGCATTCTACCTACTCTGGCAGAAGGCAGCTTGGGAGAACAAATGCAACCAAACTGTGTCCAGTGCAGCTATTCTCATAGGTATCCAAAGTGTGTCGTGCCTCTGTGTTTCTGATATATATTAATTTTGTTTCATTGCTTCAGCTACAAAATTTACTTGAAATGTGAATGAATTGAAGAAATTAATTTATCTAAATCAATTAAGAAATTAATACAATGCAATATGTAAATGGTGAATTGTATACTAAGGAAAATTTTAAATTGTTAATTAAAGAAAATTTTAAATCGTAAATTGTGAATGGTCGAGGGTAGATTTTGCAGCATTACCTCTGTGGTTAGCTGTCTAAATAGAGCTTCCATTTACCCATCAAGTGGCAACAATTTTTTATGGCTGAGATGTCATATTGGAGCAGTAATGGCAGCGCGACTTCCCTTGATTTATGCTCTGTGATTTATGATCATGGAAGTGGCGGTTTTGGGACGAATTTCAATTACTGACTGTCGGTCTTCTAACGAATTCTAATCCGCCATTCAAATATTTATTGTTCTCTTGCCTTTGAGAATCTCCATTTATAGAAAGTTGACAGGTGTAATAGTTCTAATTCCGAGACCCTTGGGGTTAAGGGTGCCCAACTTTTAATCTCCTTGAATAAATACAAAGCAATTTATTAAATATGAAGAGATAATAATTAATTTCCAGAGGTTCTGAATATCACTAGGAGAATTAAATAATCATATAATTATAACCATTGTATAATAACAATGAATGAGATGATTTAGTGGTGGCAGCTCATGACATTGAGGTAAGTAATACAACGCATGCTTGGAACGATTAAAACAATGGTGTATTTACCTGCTTAGTGTTTAATTGTTTTAATTGGGTTAATTGTGTAATTACTAGCTTATTGTTTTAAATAGTTGGGCATCAACTTACATGGTTCCATTTTAACTACGATTATAGTAGTTATATAATATTTTAAGCATGAGTAATTGTTTAATAGTTTAACAATTTTGCATCTGCTTATTAAGTTCAGTTTCAACTGTTCTATAACAAATTTATTGTGGAATAATTATATGGCAATTATCCTTTCTAATAGATTGATTGTTTTCGTCAGTTTATTAAGTTTAATTGTAATTGAGTTTATTTCTTTTAATAGCTTTTATTTCCTTTACAACATGGAATTAATAGGACTTGTTGAATTCACTAATGTTGTTAATGGAACCCTTATCTGATAGATTGTGATTATAATTATGAGTTGTTGTTTTCAGTAAATCATGTAAAGGGGTTGCAAATGAATGGAAGGTAAATGTTTTCTTGATGATGGATAGGTTCCCTTACTTTAATATGGTGATTGGTTACTTATGATGTGTAGTAGTCCTTATGACGATAAAAACAAATGAGTTACTTCTAGACACTGTGTCAATTTAAATGTATCGAAGTTAGTCACTCTGCATCCATTTTTGCTTGATTGTTTAAAGCACCTTCGTCTAACAACGTTGTATATTGTATGTCAGTGCCAATTGGATTTCAGGCACGTTGGATTTTATGTTGGGTTGAAGGTTTAGAAGCTTTTGTTTTCGTGTGGGTCCCTAGTGCCTTTGTCACAATGTGGCAACGTGATACCTTATGATTGGGTCATTGCACATGTTGATTGATAAGTGCATATGAAACCTGGCTTAGGATCATGTGCCTCTCGATGTGGATGATGTTTTTATACTTATGGTTGTACTTGTTTTTGTAACATTTATTGTGATTGTCTCTTGCTCGCCGAGAAGGTTCTAGTTACTAGTCGTCGAAACTATTGTGTTGGGATTGATTGATGTTGTCTTTTAGCTTAGTAGGCATGATCTTGTGTGTGTCGGTCGGGATGTAGACACCTTCTTGTTCCTCATAAGAGTCACCAGACTTGAGACCTTAAATGGTCAAAATCGATGGGAACCTAGGCTTGAGCGTTGCTTATGTGTCCTGGAGGTCCTAACCTTGTAGGGTAGGATGGGTGGGTAGTCATTTTTATTTTGTCTAATTGATTTTCGTATGTTGCATCTAGTTGCATGATGTGCTAGTATGTTGGGTAGTTATGTTATCTGTTGATTGAATTGTGTGTGTCATGTTCGTCATTGAGTTTCATTAATTGA
The DNA here is from genome assembly GCA_009831015.1 of Picea engelmannii. NCBI lineage: Eukaryota > Viridiplantae > Streptophyta > Pinopsida > Pinales > Pinaceae > Picea > Picea engelmannii. The sequence continues at coordinate 172,014 of ML788262.1, forward strand.
CTGTTGGCATTGTTACTTTCATGTTTGAAAAAAAATATTGCACTTGTTATGCGTCACATGTTGTCGTAATGACGAGGGTCTTTACAATGTAATAGGAACTATAAGAGCCTACATAAGATGTTCATTCTTCATGGAGAACCATGGGTGGATAATGTTATTGATCACTAACACTGACCAAACCTAATAGTTGATGTTTTGGAGGGAAGACGGGTTGACTCCATCTATGGCTACATTAAATCGAAGGCTCCATATTTAATCCACATGGATTCACATAACCCCTAGCTCACTTCTCAATGAGGTGTTTGAAGGATCAGATCATGTCACTGAGAGGGGGGGGGGTGGATCAATGACACAATAATTATATCATTTTTTCTTTTATTAATGCAAACATAATTTTAACACAGTATTTTATCGTGGAACCCAATTGGGAAAACCACAAACTCTTTTCTATTAACTGCAAAATTTGTTTTACATGTTACATAGAAGGAATATGTACTTCCTTTTTTATCAGCACCAACTGATCAGGATGCACCCACACCCTAGTTCACAAACACCAACTGGTAGGAGGCTATGACCCCCTGTTTAGTCAGCTACAACTGACAAGGAAGCACCAACTCCCTCTGTAGGAACCAACCTACCTTTGCACCACCCAACCACCCTTATTTTCTGAATCTGGACAAACTTTTGTATCAAGTCTTTACTACATCTCTCTTTGCTTCTCTAATTTAATATATTCTCTGATTCAAACTGCAGAGACACATTCTTCTCACCACTCTTTCTCATTTATATATTCTTCAAAATCGCATGAGTGTTATACACAGTGTCCCTTTATTCGGGCCATCACACCTCTTCGTTTAACTTAACCATAATCATTTTTTTATCATTTTGACCATGAAGGATTTTCATAAATTGATCACTGTTATGGATCAATTTCATCCTTTTAATTTGATCCCAAATCTCTGCAATTATTTGCAGAAGCCAAACTCTGTAGAGGCGCTTCCTTCAAACCATTACATGTGACCGAATGATACAAAACCACGGTCTTATCAACTTAGCGACGTATTATATTCTTCCTTTTAAATATCTTATTCCATATGACCAATGGCGATGACCAGACGCTAGGCCAAACGAGTACTTGAATGCTTATCAAATCAACGGTCACGATTTAATCCCCTGATGAGATAGACGACAGTCAGGACTTAGTGACTTTGCCATTCGGGATTTCAACTTTTCAAATCTTCCAAATATAATTTCATCGAACACATCGAACAGTTCACTTCTATTTCATGGAACCAAATCAATGGTCACATTCGATCTTTACACTTATCCTTTCATTTCTTAATCCAACATCTAGGGATTAATCAAGCATTGAGATGGATGGTCACCATTTACTTCGGGACTTCGGCTATTACAACTTACGATATCCTTCCATTGTATTATGATCAATGATTGAGAAAACAACCGAAGTGATCTTCAGATCAGACGACTCGTGTCCACTTTGGGACTTCGGCATTCATGACTTTGGGACTTAGGGCATCTGATGGTGGTGAAACTCTCAAAGTTAAAATCCCAGAGTGATGTAACTTGCTTACGTCACTTGGTGATGTGGCATGAGCCAAGTGTCTGCCATCTGTCACTCTGATTCTTGATTTGCCTGTACCTAAAATGTTGATTTCAACTTGACACTTGTCATTATCTGATTGTACCACGTGTCCTTACTTACGTGGTATGTCACATGTCCTTGCTGACGTGGTCTACCACATGTCCTCTTGAATCGGATGGTTGAGGCTTACTTCGGATGATCCAATGGTTGAGAATTTATTTCGGCTCTCTAGGCTTTGGGAATTTCAAATCTCAAACTTTTCGGAGTGTAACCTCCTCACATATTTAGACCCTAAGTGAATGATGTCTATTTGATCAAGATCTTTGATCAACGGCTCGATTTGTATGTGATGATGCTTTGTCTTGGATTACATCCAACGACCTTCCAACTTTTCTTATCCTATCCTTCCACTTTATTTGATCTGACTATTGACGGAAATTCGAGTAATTGAGAACTCATCCTTTCTGCTTATCCTGTCCTTCCACTTAATTTAATCCGAAGGCTGATGGGTATTCGGATAATCAATAACTCATCCTTTCTGCTTATCCTGTCCTTCCACCCAAAAGTGATCTAACGGTCGATGTGGATTCTTCGAAGCAGATTAATGGTCAACGATGATTGTGGAACCACAAATTGCGAGTGATTTAACTCAACACCCAAAATCTGCAATTTGAAGTTGTGCATTGTTGGTGAGTCAACCACAATCATCGATCTTTGAAGATGTAAGATATGGAGGTCCTGACTAGTTGCGGGATTGGAAATAGCACGATGTTTAATACTTATTACGATCTTCACAATCTATCCATGTCGTTGATCTGGCAATTGTGCATCAACGGTCTCGATTTGTTCTGAGTTTCATCACGCCATACCTATTGAGTTTCAACGCGCCATCTCTTCTTATCTTTGATCTTCATTCACTAACCCTCCTGAGATTTTATCTCAACTTATCATCACATCAATGATATCAACTGTTGACATCAATGAAAATACATCAATGACACTATGTCCAACAATCTCCCCCTCTGTCATTGATGGAAACTCACAAACTTCATACACAATATTCCCCTGTGATGCTGCTTCTCTCCTCTGAAGTTACTCTTCCCCTTTGACATCAATGGAAAAGGATTTCTTCTCCTATGATCTGTCTATCAAAATATTTCTGATCAAAGTCTTGACCATTAGTAACTCTTCCTGGAATGACTCCTTCTGGCGTTGATTGTTGTCTCCCCCTGAATAGATGCCAACTGATGCATTATTTTATTTAGAGATTTAGGTTGGAAGAAGGATTACTCCCAATTTTTTCCTAAGATATTCAAATACATATATGCTTAATGGTTTTGTGAAAATATCTTCCACTTGTTCTTGTGTTGGAACATATTCCAATTTAATGTTCTTATTTTCAGCCTGATCTCTTAGATAGTGGTATTTTATTGGAATGTGTTTTGATTTTGAGTGATGAACAGGGTTCTTGAAGAGACTTATCGCGCTTTTATTATCACAGTGGATAGTAGTGGGTTCTTCAAATACTATTTTGATGTCTTGTAATCTTTGTTTCATCCATTCCACTTGTGTGCAACATTTTGTTGTTGCAATATACTCAGCTTCAGTGCTAGACAATGAAATTGAGGATTGTTTCTTGCTTATCCAAGCTACCAGTGATTCTCCCAAAAAGAATTCTCCTCCACTTGTAATTTTTCTGTCATCTACACTACCTGCCCAATAAACATCTGAATAGTCTTTTAAAGTGAATGAATCCTTGCTAGGGTACCACAAACCAAGATCTATAGTTCCTTCAAAATACCTAAAGATTCTTTTTACATCTTGAACATGGCTCTCCTTTGGTGTTGCTTGGAATCTAGCCACCATCCCAACAACTTGCTTGACATCAGGTCTGGAAGCTGTTACATAGATAAAAATCTCAATCATTGATCTGTAGTGTTTTGGATCTATGGCTTTGGACTCATCATCCTTGCTTAGTTTGCATCCAACTATCATAGGTGTACTAACAGGTTTGCAATCCTCTAACTGGAATCTCTTAAACATATCTACATACTTAGACTGATGGATAAAGACTCCTCTTTTGGACTGTATTATTTGTAATCCAAGAAATAAATTCAGTTTGCCAAGCAAAGACATTTCAAATTCTTGCTACATCATCCTAGCAAAGTCCTTACTCATTTTTTCATCATCGCTGCCAAATATAATATCATAAACATATACTTTCACAATAATAATGTTATTATCATCAATTTTACAGTAAAGATTGTTGTATGTTGATCCCCTTTTGAGGCCTTGTTTTTGTAAGTAAGAATCTAGCCTTGCATACCATGCTTTGGGTGCTTGTTTTAGCCCATGGAGTGTTTTTTTTAATTTACAGACATAGTCTCCTTTGTTAGTTAATTTTAATCCTTCTGGTTGCTCAATATAGACTTCCTCTTCTAAGTTTCTGTTGAGAAATGTTGACTTGACATCCATTTGGTACACTTTAAATTTTTTGTAGCTGGAGAAAGCTAGGAACATCCTAATTGCCTCTAATCTAGCCACAGTTGCAAAGGTTTCTTCATAGTCTACTCATTCAACCTAAGCATACCCTTTACAGAGAAATCTGGCTTTTTTATGATTACTTGCCCATTCTCATTCATTTTGTTTTTATACACCCATTTAGTTCCAATGACATTTTTGTTTTTATGTCTTGGAACTAGTTCCCAAGTTTGATTTTTTTCAATTTGGTCCAATTCTTCATTCATATGTTTAACCCAATTCTCGTCTTTACATGCATATTTGATTGAGCTAAGCTCAACATGTGACAACAATGTTATTTATGTTTGATACAGTAGTTGTCTTCTTGTGTGCACTCCATCATTCATATCTCCAATAATCAGTTCTTTAGGATGATTCTTTTGAGTAATTATTGAGGGTGTCTTTGTGTGTATTCTTGGGAATTCTTCTCTTATCTCTCCATATTGACTATCTTCTTCGTCTTCACTAGTATCCATATCATACAATTCCCTTTCTTTTTTATTCTCTTCTACTTCTTCTACTTGTGTGTCAATTGTCTCATCATCATCTTCATCTTCATTTTCAATTATAGCCTCTTGATTTTTTATCCTTATCATTTTTAGGTCATCCACCTTGACATCTGCACTCTCAACAATATTATGTGATCTAATATTCTAGCATCTATATGCTTTCTTGTTAGAATCATATCCAATAAAAATACATTCATCAGATCTGGCATCAAATTTTCCAAGATTCTCATTAAGTCTTTTGATGTAGCATTTACTTCCAAAGACCTTGAAGTATTTTACCGATGGAGATCTTCCAAACCATAGTTCGAAAGAGTCTTATCACTATTAACCCTAAGCTGACCTATGTTCAATATGTATATTGGTGTGCTTACAGCTTCCCTCCAATATCCATCTGACAATTTATCTTCATTGAGCATAGTCCTTCCAGCTTCCCGAACTGTTATATTTCTTCTCTCAACAATCCCATTTTGTTGAGGTGTTCTTGCAGCAGAGAATTGTCTTTTTATTCCATGGGTTTCACGGAAGAGATCAAAATCTTTTGATTTGAACTCACCACCATTGTCTAATCTAAGACATTTTATTTTTGTCTCCTTTTCATTTTCAACAACGGTCTTAAAAGCTTTGAATTTGTTAAGTGCTTCTAATTTTTCTTTGAGAAAAAATATCCAAACCATTCTAGTAAACTCATCAATGAACAACATAAAGTAGGACTCTCCTTGCAAACTCTTGGTCCTTGTAGGTCCACAAGGTCAGTGTGAACAACATCTAAAGGTTTTGAGGTTGAGTATTCTTTTTCCTTGAACCTTATTCTAGTTTGCTTCCCTAGTTGACAGTGTTTACACATAGCATTTGAGGGATTTATGATCTTTGGCAAGTTTCTTACTGCACCAATATTGTTGACTTTCACTGGATTGTCAAAGTTAATATGCCCCAACCTTCTATTTCATATCCAAGTTTCATCTACTAAATTTATATGACACTCCTCATTCAATTTTGCATCTAGTATATATACATTTTCAGGAGTTCTAGGAGAAGTACCAACTAATTTTCCTGTGTCTTCTCTCCTAATCTCACATTTTTGGGAATCAAAGATGAAAAAGTGCCCCTGATCACAAGTTTGGCTGACACTTAATAAACTAGGCTTCATTTTTCGACAAGTAGCACATTTCTAGCTTTGTCTTTTCCCAAACTCACGGTGCCTTTCCCAAGTATGTTACCTGAAGCATTATCACCAAATGTAACTTTACCCTTTTGTTTCTTTAAGTATAAAAAATTGTCCTTGTTACCTGTCATATGTTTTGAGCACCCACTATTAACATACCAGAGATATTTTTTATCTTGAGATTTTAGGGCAATAAGACATTCCCTTTTTGATGTTTTTTCTCTCCAAAGTTTCTTTTGCCCTCTAATGAACTTTGGTTGTTCTGAGACTTCCATTAATCTACAATTAATAGACGGATGTCCATAGTTATGACATCTGAATAATTCTAGGTCCCCTTCTTGTAGAGGTGCAAAGGAGTTATAGTTTCTGCTTTTAACTCGATTTAGTGCTTGGTTATCCTTAAGGATATAGTTCTTAACCTTCATATTTTTCCTTCTATATGCTCTACAATTTATAGCTTTGTGTTTGAAATTAGAGCATGCAAAGCAATAACCAAGGAAAATGCGAGGATACCTATTTTGATAAAACTTCTTTGGTATTGCCAGGTCTTCCTTCCTGATGGGTGGAAGTAATCCTCTGGATTTCTGATCATTAATTATCTTCTCTTCATTTTTCTTCTTGAATGTACTGAGGAGAGCATCTGCATAATATTTTGAGTTAACTTGGCTTTCTTTTTTAGAATAACCTATTCCATTTTTATTACCTAAATCCCTTTGCATGGTAATAATCTTATCTAATATTTTAGAGCTATTTTCATATCTTGTTTGAATGATTTTTGCATCCAGTTATTTTCTTAGGTGAACTATTTATGCCTCCATTCTTTCACAGGTTATGTGTTTTTATTTAAGAGACTTTTACAGACTTTCTTCGATCTTATTTGCTTCTAGCATTTGGTTTTTCAGGTTGCTCATGAGTTTTTCCATCTCCTTTTCTTCTTGTTCCTGTTTTTCCTTTTGTTCAACTACAAAAATTTTCACTTGTCTATATTTGATTTTGTATTTTCTTAATTCATCCAAGGCACTAAGAAGTTCTTCCTCCATATTAACTTATGCTTCATCTTCTAACTCTTTCTCATGTTTAATTTTTTCTATCTCATTAGATTCTTCAATACCTAAGAAAAGGACTTCATCATCATTAGATGTCACTAGACTCTGACGAACTGTTGTTTTTTTCTTTTGAGTAAAAATTGTTTTTCCCTTTGTAAAACTTTTTCATGTAGTTGGGTTTTTCCTTCTTCTTGTATTGTTTGGTTTTGTTTTCTTCATCTTCAGGGTCCTCCTTGGGATAGGGACACTTGGCTACAAAATTACCAACCTTGCCACAGTTAAAACATTTGAGCGAGAGCTTGCCTTTGTACTTCCTTGATCCTTTCTGAAGTTTTCTAATGAAATTGGCTTCTTCCACATCAGATTCTTCATGATGGATGGATTGAGGTTTTTTCTTCTGATTTATCTTTGTCTTAGATTCTTTGAAAATTGTTTCATCTTTTGTTGATTTATCATTCCCTGTTCTCGTTTCATATGCTGTAAAAATTCCATGGAGTTGATCAACTGTGAATGTGTTTAAATCATATCTATCTTCAATTGTAGAAATCTTTGCATCATATCTCATAAGTAATGACCTTAGTATTTTTTTCACAATGGGTTTATCTGTAATTTCTTCTCATGTCGCTCTAATTGAGTTAACCACTTCATCTACCCTATGAAAGTACTCAACAATATTTTCTTCTTCTTTCATTTTCAGATTTACAAAATTGGGTTCTATAGGTCTGTAGTTTGGCTTCCTTGACTTTGTCATCTCCTTCATATACAACCTCCAACTTTTCCCAGATTTATTTCGTTGATTTTCAATGCATTACCTTCACACATATAGAATTAGTCAACCCTCCTAGAATTCCATTAACTGCTCTTGAGTTGTCATTACAAAATTTATTTCCTACAACTTCTTTGGGTGGAGTAGTTGGTGCAGTGTAACCATCTACAACAGATTGCCAAATTTCAAAACCAAGAGCCAACATGAAGTTTTTCATTCTTATTTTCCACAGAGCATAGCCTCCTCCATTGAACAATGGTGCTTTGTTGTTAGACATTCCCTCTTGTTGATCCATCCTCATGATATAACTTCAAGTTTGTTAGACTGTGTTGAAGGAACCCCACTCTGATACCAATTGAAGGATCAGATCCTGTCACTGAGAGGGGGGGGTGAGTCAGTGACACAATAATTATATCAATTTTTCTTTTATTAAAGAAAATAGAATTTTAACACAATGTTTTATCATGGAACCCAATTGGGAAAACCACAAAATATTTTCTATTAACTGCAAAATTGGTTTACATGTTACATAGAAGGAATATGTACTTCTTTTTTTATCAACACCAACTGATCAGGATGCACCCACACCCTAGTTCACTAGCACCAACTGGTAGGAGGATATGACCCCATGTTTAGTCAGTTACAACTGACAAGGAAGCACCAACTCCCTCTGCAGGCACCAACCTGCCATTACACCACCCAACCATCTTTATTTTCTGAATCTGGAAAAAAAATTGTATCAAGTCTTTACTGCATCTCTCTTTGCTTCTCTGATTTAATATATTCTCTGATTCAGACTGCAGAGACACATTATTCTCACCACTCTTTCTCATTTATATATTATTCAAAACGGTGTGAGTGTTATACACAATGTCCCTTTATTTAGACCATCTCACCTCTTCATTTAACTTAACCATAATCATTGTTTTATCATTTTTACCATGAAGGATTTTCATAAATTGATCACTGTTATGGATCAATTTCATCCTTTTAATTTGATCCCAAATCTCAGCAATTATTTGCAGAAACCGAGCTCTGCAGAGGCGCTTCCTTCAAACCATTACATGTGACCTAATGATACAAAACCACAGGATTATCAACTTAGCAATGTATCATATTCTACCTTTTAAATCTCTTATTCCATATGACCAATGGCGGTGACCATACACTAGGCCAAACAAGTACTTGATCTCTTATCAAATCAATGGTCGCGATTTAATCCCCTGATGAGATGGACGACAGTCGGGACTTCAGGACTTCGAGATTTCAACTTTTCAAATCTTCCAAATAGAATTTCGTCGAACAGATCAGACGGTTCACTTCTATTTCACGGAACCAGATCAATGGTCATATTCGATCTTTACACTTATCCTTTCATTGCTTAATCCGACGGCTAGGGATTAATCAAGCATTGAGATGGATGGTCACCATTTACTTTGGGACTTCATCTATTTCAACTTACGCTATCCTTCCACTATATTATGATCAACGGTTGAGAATACACCCGAAGTGATCTTCAGATCGTATGACTCGTGTCCACTTCGGGACTTCGACATCTGGGACTTAGGGCATTTGCTGGTGGTGAAACTTCCAAATTAAAACTCCCCGAGTGACATAACTTGCTTACTTCACTTGATGATGTGGCATGAGCCGAGTGTCTTCCACGTGTCACTCTGATTCTTGATTTTCCCATACCTAAAATGTCGATTTCAACTTGACACTTGTCATTATATGATGGTGCCACGTGTCCTTGCTTACATGGTCTATCAACGTGGTCTGTCACATATCCTTGCTGACGTGGTCTGCCACATGTCCTCTTGAATCAGACGGTTGAGGCTTACTTCGGATGATCCGATGATCAAGAATTTATTTCGGCTCTCTGAGCTTCGGGAATTTCAAATATCAAACTTTTTGGAGCGTAACCTCCTCACATCTTTAGACCCGAAGTGAATGATGTCTGTTTGATCAAGATCTTTGATCAATGGCTCGATTTGTATGCGATGTTGCTTTGTCTTCGTTTAAATCCAACAACCTTCCAACTTTTCTTATCTTATCCTTTCACTTTATTTGATTTGACGGTTGACATAAATTCAGGTAATCAAGAACTCATCCTTTCTGCTTATCATGTCCTTCCACTTAATTTGATCCGATGGTTGGCGGGTATTCGGATAATCGAGAACTCAGCCTTTCTGTTTATCCTGTCCTTCCACTCAAAAGTGATCTAACGGTCGATGTGGACTCTTCAAAGCAAATTGACGGTCGACAATGATTGTGCAACCACAACTTGCGAGTGATTTAAATCGACACCCAAACTCCGTAATTTGAAGTTATGCGTTGTTGGTGATTCAACCACAATCATCGATCTTTGAAGTTGTAATATCTGGCGGTCCTGACTAATTGCGGGATTGGAAATAGCACGATGTTTAATTCTTATTACGATCTCTGTAATATATCCATGTCGTTGATCTGGCGATTGCGCATCAACGGTCTTGATTTGTTATGAGTTTCATTGCGCCATACCTACTGAGTTTCAACGCGCCTCTCTTCTTAGCTTTGATCTCCATTCGCTAACCCTCGTGATCTTTTATCTCAACTTATCATCACATCAATGATATCAACTGTTGACATCAATGACACTATGTCCAACAGTGTAATCCTTATAACATGGATAATTTGTAATATACCAGATATAAAATAACTGAAATAAAATGCTAGTAATGGCAGAATAACAACAATATAACCAGAACATTCACCACAATAACACTAAAATGATATAATAATAACAACAGAAATAACACTTTGAATCTGAAAGAAATGTTCACGAGCCTCTTCAAGGGGGCAACCTCCAGTTGAGAAAATCTCTATTACAATAATATCCAAGCTAGGGTTCTCATACCCTCGACTCTTATTTATACTAAAAAGAATCATCTAGAGGAAGATCCTTCTAGAAGTGGAAGCTTCTATTAGGTCTTCTTACATCCGCATTATTATATTTTATTGAAAGGCCTTATTAATATTTACCTTTATTACATCCGAATATATTTTTCTACCTATGTGCGGGTTAGGAACCTAACATGTCCTCCCCCTTAAAAACAGCCTTGTCCTCAAGGCTTGAGATGAGGAAATTGTTGTAGAATGGTAGCTGGTTCCCAAGTGGCGTCTGTCGGAGTTGTATATTTCCACTGTACTAGCACTTCCTTGATGGTTCTCTAACGTAGGCAATGCTCACACTGGTCAAAAACTGCTTCTGGTTGTAGCCAAATGGATCCTTCTTCAGCTAACTCTGGAAGGTTGGTTTGAATTTGACACTTAGCTCCAATCACCTTCTTTAAGCATGAAACATGAAAAACAGTATGTAGCTTCGAATTGTTGGGCAAAGCTAATTGATAGGCGACTTGTCCCACATGCTTGAGTATGGTATAAGGACCATAAAATTTGGGCGCTAGCTTCTGACAATGCTCGACCTTGAGGGAATTTTGCTTGTAAGGTTGCAGTCTAAGAAACACCTGATCCCCTTCTGCAAATTGACGTTCAGAGCGACCTTGATCTACTTTTTGCTTCATGCGATTATGTTCCATGACCAAATTCTCTTTGAGGGTATGAAGAATAACCTCTCGATCTGTAAGTGTTAGGTCAACCACCTAGACCTTCGAGGCACCTGGTAAGTATGAGGGAACTGAAGGTGGCTTCTATCCATATACCGCTTCAAAAGGAGTCATGCGTGTAGTTGTATGGTATGAAGTGTTGTACCACCATTCAGATAGGGTTAACCATTGAGCCCATTGATTTTGCTTTTCCGAGGCAAAACACCTCAAATATGTTTCCAAACACTTGTTGACAACTTCTGTTTGGCCATCAGTCTAGGGATGATAAGATGTGCTAAGATGCAATTCGATGCCTTGTATCTTGAATAGTTCTTGCCAAAAATTGCTTGTGAAATTTGGGTCGCGATCAGAAACAATATAGTGTGGCATGCCATGAATCTTGAAGACCTGATCCATGAATATTTGAGCCACCGTCGATGTTGTAAACGGGTGTTGAAGGGTGCATAAATGAGCATACTTGGAAAGGCGATCAACAACCACCATGATGATGGATTTATTTCCTGATTTGGGTAAGCCGGTAATAAAATCCATAGATATATCCTTCCAAATAGCAGGTGGAATCGGGAGCGGTTATAGTGTGCCCGGTGATTTGATTGTTTCTCCCTTGTTGCGTTGACACACATCACATTCAGCTACAAAATTACAAATGTTATTTTTCATACCATCCCAGAAAAAGAAACGTTTGACCCTGTCATAGGTTTTGGTGAACCCGGAGTGCCCTGCTGTGGGTGTAGCATGAATGTGAGAAAGTACCATGGATTTAAGCTTTGATTGTTTACTTAAATACAAATGGAATTTGTATTGAAGTTCCTCATGGAGCCAAGAGTAACTTGGGGAAGTTGGAGCCTTGGACTGCAATTGGTGGATCAACTGCGAACTTTTGGGATCTTGTAGCCATTCCTGGCGAACGGCTTGGAGCCGATCTGGTACAATGAATGAAAGAGAAAAAAGGGATCCTTCGTCTTCATATTTTCGGGAAAGTGCATCCGCAACCACATTGTCTTTTCCTTTCTTATAAATGATCTCATAATCATATCCAAAGAGTTTAGTCACCCATTTTTGTTGTTCTGGGGAGGAAATGCATTGTTCCAGAAAACACTTGAGGCTTTGATGATTTGTCTTAATTTGGAAATGTTTCCCCAATAGATAAGGATGCCAAAAATCCATGGCATGCAAAATAGCCAACATTTCCTTTTCATAGATGGATTTGCCCAGATTTCTTTCAGATAATTGCTTGCTAGTAAAGGCCAAAGGTCGACCCTCTTACATAAGGACAACACCAATCCCTTTCCCTGAGGCATCACATTCCAACACAAAGGTCTTTGTGAAATCGAGAAGGGCGAGGACTGGAGTGGTGCACATGGCCATATTCAAGGTCTGAAAATCTTGAGCAGCGGCTGGAGTCCAAGTGAAAGAGTTCTTTTTGAGGAGAGCAGTGAGAAGTGTTGCAATCTTCCCATAATTCTTAACAAACTTGCGATAATACCCTGTTAAGCCTAGAAATCCACGCAATCTCTTAAGATTCTTTGGGTGAGGCCAGTCTTGCATAGCTTCAATCTTTTTATGATCCACCCTGACGCCATCTTTGCCAACCAGATAACCCAAGTATTCTACTTCTGAGGCACCAAAAGCACATTTAGACTGTTTCAGGAAAAGTTGGTGCTGAGAGAGTAGATGGAGAACTCGATCTTCATGAGCAAGATGGTCTATCCAGGTTTTGCTATAGATGAGGATATCATCAAAGAAAACTAAGACAACATGGCGGAGAAAAGGATGGAAGACATGATTCATGAGGCTTTGGAAGGTGGAGGGGGAATTACACAAGCCAAATGGCATGAACAAAAACTCATAGTGGCCCTCATGAGTTCTAAAGGCAGTATTGGGAATGTCTGCCTCTTTCATACGTATCTGGTGGTAGCCCGAACGAAGATCCAGTTTAGTGAAGAATTGGGTGCCACTCAATTCATCCAGGAGGTCATCAATGACAGGAATGGGGAATTTGTCTTTGATGGTAAGTTTGTTGAGGGCACGGAAGTCAGGACACATTCACCAAGAACCTTCTTTCTTCAGGACCATGACCACAGGAGACGAGTAGGGGCTCGTACTAGGGCGGATAACACCTGCATTAAGGAGTTCCTGGACCATCTTCTCAATTTCATTTTTTTGGGAAAAGGGGTGATGATACGGACGGATATTGGGAGGAAGGCTTCCGGGTACAAGGGGAATGGAATGATCATGAACACCACAGGAAAGAGGGAGGCCTTGGGGAGTGGAAAAGACCAATTGATGTTTAGAAAGGATGGTTTGGAGGTCTTGCGGTACCAAGGGTGTCTCTGTTGCTTGTATGGCATGGAGTTGGGTGATAACACCAGAATGACCCTTTTTTAGAAGATTTTCCATGCGATGGGAACTAATGATCTTAGGTGAACCGGCGGTGATGCCTTGGAACTTATATTGGTGGACCTCCTCGTCGAATTGCATGGTTAAGTCTTTAAAATCCATGAGAATGGGACCCAAATTCCTTATCCAGTCTGCACCCAACACAATGTCACAACCTCCCATGTCGATAGAAAACATATGGGATTTCAGGTGGTAGTCGCCAATTTGGAGATGCACATTTTCACAATGCCCTCCACATTTCATGGAACCACCATTGGAAATCATGATTTGGAAATTATTGATGGAATGGATGTAGCAATGAGTTTCTTGGGCAATGCAGTGATGAATAAAATTATGGGTGTTGCCACTATCAACCAAAATTATGACCTCCCGATGCTTGATGTAACCGATTAGTTTGAGGGTTTGGGGAGCAGAGAAGCCAGTGAGAGCATTGAGGGAAATGACCGGTTCTACTTCGGGAGGGTCTGAGGGAGGGGTTATGTCAGTGGATTCAGGTGACTCAGACACAAAGGGAGTTTCTTCATCTTCTTCTGAAATCTCCTTGAAGATGGCCATAAAAAGCTTTTGTTCTTTACACTTGTGGCTCAGGAAATATTTGTCATAACAGTTATAATAAAGGTCTTTGAGTTGGCATTCAGCCATTTCAACCCTAGTTAATTTTTGGATCTTTAGTGGAGCAGAGGGAGTAGTGGGATTTATTGGTTTAGGCCGAAAAAATTATATGGATGAATATGATAAGGGCGAAGAGATGAATCCAATGGAATAGATCTCAAATAATGGTGAAAAATTTTCCAGACTTTTTTTTTTTTTTCAGAGTTATACTCCGGTCTGAAGAATACTGCAAAGAGGAAATTCCCAAATGCTTAACCAGAAAGAAATGTGTATTTACTTGGAAAACCGAACACAATTGCATGGCAATAGATCTTGTATGTTTTAATTTCCTTATGTTTCTGTCCCCCAAGGGTTAGGTATTCAAGGGTTCTATAGACAAGGGTTTGCCCTTTGCTATAGCTCTTTGATATGCATGCGGGGTCCAACAGTAGTACTCGGCCCAATATCTTAGGGCACTAACTAAGGAGGATAGACCGTACCCTTAGTCGTACTACCTGACTACCTAGGTACTAGAGAGTATCTTCCCTAGTGTTGTTCTCGGTGACACTATAGCAGTCAGGCGGTTGATCGGTTTATCTAAAGAGGGCTTCAGGTAATCTAGGCCAATCCGTACACAGGTGTTGTCTGATGCGCTACCACTCGAAGGGGTACCAACAAGGGTTACAAGGGTGGCCAACAGATGTGCGCTTAAGTACCACTTGTATTTCCTGCATGTATGAATCCCTCAACCGCGGGTTTATGCGTGTAACGACAGATCTTTGTGGCTTAAAGATGTCGGAATACGTCTCTACCCTGAAAAAAAATTAACCCACACTTTCTGCCGAGGAAAGTGATCTGATACCACTTGTAATATACCAGATATAAAATGTATGCAGAACTGAAATAAAATGCTAGTAATGGCAAAATAACAACAATATAACCAGAACATTCACCACAATAACACTGAAATAATATAAGAATAACAACAGAAATAGCACTTTGAATCTGAAAGCAATGTTCACGGGCCTCTTCGAGGGGGAAACCTCCAATTGAGAAGAGCTCTATTACAATAATATCCAAGCTAGGGTTCTCATACCCTCGACTCCTATTTATACTAAAAATAAGCATCTAGAGGAAGATCCTTCTAGAAGCGGAAGCTTCTATTAGGTTTTCTTACATCCGCCTTATTCTATTTTATTGAAATGCCTTATTAATATTGACCTTTATTACATCTGAATATATTGTTCTACCTATGTGCGGGTTAGGACCCTAACATAATTACTTACAACAAAAAATCATTTGAATCATTGGGATTATAGGCATGCATCTCAATACCTTATGAGTAAACCATTTTACCCTTTTATCCTTATTTCTGATACATGCCATGCCCACATTCATGACATATCATTTTGTCCACATATTTTCTTACATAAAGAATACAATCATTTAGACAAGCATGATATGATACATACTCAACACCCAATCTTTTCAACAATTGCCAAGAAGGACATTATCACTTTATAGCACCTTATCTTTTAATGATATGAAATTAATGACCAATTTTAACATATGGTGTCATTAAGCACACATTAAATCCCTTTTTATAAATGATTGTGTAGTGGGATTTATTAAAATTTAGGGGACCTAATAGTTATGAGTTACCTTAGTAGTGTTTAGAAACACATGTATGACATACCATACATTGTTTTAAAGTTGTACTCTAACATAGTTGTCCCTAGTTGGGTAGACCTTGGTCCATTTCCAAAGAGAGGGATGGTGGAAGTAGATTTCAAACTTTTGAAGAAGGTATCAATGATATGAGTATCATGCCCGAGCCCATCTTGATATAATGAATTTAAAAACATTCCCTCATGGCATGGGTATCTAGTGAGTAATCATCCATACCATCTTCTCTATCATTGTTTTGGTCTCCATCATTTGACGAACTAGTGTTATTACAGGCATTATAAATTGGTGACTTGAGACATAGTAGGAATTGAATAAGTGGTTGATATAACCATGTTTGGTATGATTTCACTCAAGTTGTGATTGTTTAGCAACCTTCTCTTGAGTTCACATTGTAGTGGGGTGCAACAATAGATGATAGACAAGTCACTCATCATTCAATCTTGATTGTTAAATAATTGAACAATAAATTAATAATATCAGAAAATGCAATGCATTTCGTATGTTTACACATTAGACTAGACATTTATTATAAGTGTGGAACTTTTTTACCAATACACGTTCAACCAACCACTTTAGAAAACAAATGTCAAATTAAGTAATAAATTTGCATTGGTTCTCCATAAAAAATTAAAAAATACAATTAGTCAATGGTCTTTTTATTACACCACAAGGGGACGTCTAAAGGTAGTCCCAATGCAAGCCATCTTCGATGAGTAATTGGTAGTCTACAAAAGTTATGGTCTATTAATAACTCATCACCATGAGACATACTACATATTGCATGCACAATAGAAAATATTGATGCCTTAGTTTTCATAAAGAATTGTTTGTCATTGGAGTGTTCTTCAAACAAACAACTTGCATTGAACAATAAGCACCTACAACTATTTATGAACCCTACAATGTTTCCATTAGTGCATGGATGAATATAGTATATAAAAAGTTCTTCATGTCAAAGTTTCTGGAAGCATAATTGTTCAAGAACATACTATACACGGAAATTCTATGTCTATATAATATTCAAGTAATCACACTTTCTATAAAGAGGACCAAAATACAATACAAGTCCTACTCACTGACTATGAGAAAATAACACATATGAATGGATAAACAAAAAAATAATTTCATCATCTATTTTATTCTTGGAAATCATGTAATTATTTCCACAAAAGGATAATCTAGTCCCTACATCGGGCACAAGTAGGAAAGACAACCAAACACCATACAAAGCGTGATTATTATAGGGTTGATATTTATGTTGCGTTTGGACAAGAAGAGAAAAGTAATCACTACACTCTAAAAGGATTCCATTGAGTCAAGGATGTCCATATTCATTTTATTTGATCTGAGAGTCATAAACTACAATGGATCCATATTTGTAGCTCCCAATCTTTATTGATCTCTTATAGTAATCACATCTTAAGGTTTGCAAATATAACTTGATATATCTACCATATGGTCATTGACCAAATTGAATCGACCTTGGTGTGTACTTGGACATTGTTGAAATTAGTTTGTACAACTTTTAGACCTCCTCGTAGAGATGTTTTGGGTAGTATTGATATTATAATTTGGCACACTAGAACTCTCGATTAACTAAAAAAAAGATGAATTGGTTATTTCAAAAGAAATAGAGTTGATTTAGCTTCTAGCTTTTCAAAAAATGGGCATATGAAAGTGTTTATACATTTCTTTTATATATTTTTAATTGGATCCTTAATGACAACGAAAGGTGTCAAACGATCAACTTGGACTAGTCGACCATTAAAATAATGGGACTATGTGGCATGCCAAGGGTTCACCTTCAATGCTTTACATTTTTAACAACCATATACTACCAGGGTATCAAAAAAGAGATCTAATTGATGGTAAAGTACCAATGGCCTATAATGACTATGAGAAAATGGTAAAGTACCATTTTCATCTACCAATTGCATGCGGTAACTTACTCTAGATAAAAATTTACGACAAATTTTTATAAGTTGGACTAACAGACTATCCCTTGCATTTGAACTCAATCCCAATTTTAAATCCCACAAAAGTTAGTCCACAATTATTCAAATGTACATGAAAAGGTAGTGAATATTCAATTAGATAACCAAAATATAAATAAAATTTGGTATTATTGCAAAGGGCAAGGGAGAACTTGGTGGATTTGGGACAATATGAAATGAGGAATATAAAGTTACTATTTTTTTATCCTTGCATTTGAGTCAAAACCACAATCCATATGTGTTTGCGTTCTTATAAGAAAGTGTGAGAAGCATATAAAATCCTAACTTCAAAAAGACTTTAGAAGCCTTTTTTCGAAGTAATCATTATGCATATTTATATTACACGACATTAGTGCTATATTTGATACAAGACATATTGGTACACTTAATTCTATTGTGCATTGACTAAACACTTATGCTAAAACCTTTGCAAGGTACAATTTGTGGAGGTTTACAATTCTATTTTGACTAAAATCTATTATTCTAGTGCATATACAATGTTATGGAGCCCCAATATGCTTAATACTAAAGGACATACCACATGCCAATTTTTTTTAATTAAACAAACAATGTGTTTTTCATTAATACCCCAAACATGTGGTTAAAAAAGAGAGCGGTATTTTCATATTGTAAAAGTGAGTTTAACAAAATTATAATCCATTGTTGTGCTAAAATTTAGAGAGACTTGTGCAAGAGTCATTTTCTATGTAAGAGTGGACAAATTGTTTGAAGAGGGAAATTTGTTAGCAGTCATTGTGGGTAGCATACATTTGAAAGCCAATGCATTTTATAATTATATGTGTAATGAAGAACCATGAGAGTTTAATGCTAAACTATGCATAGGCTTTTAATTAAAAGCATATTGATACATTGTGCAAATGTTATTGCAACTCGTGTCATGTTATTGTTGTGAAAAAATAATAGACTTATTTTAACTAATATACAAATTTTCAGTTATCTAATATTTGGGATTATGGTATTGTAAATATTTAATCTAGAAGAAAATAAAGAGTTGTAGGTGACTACGAACATCTATTCAACTATTCGATAGGTATGAGAAGATGAAACCAAAAATCATCGGTTTGTATATATATTTAGCTCACTTTAATACAAAATAATTATGCACGGAGTTATTCATCTCCATCCATCAAAAGTATTAGAGCTAGCTATATTTTTTTAATAACTCCATGAACAGACTGTAGATTTAGATGTTAGTGCGCAAACCAAAAATCTATGTTTTTTTCAAGTGTACAGGAATCGCTCAAATGGTCTTTGTTCTTCTCCATGGAATTTACGGGACTATTTACAGGTAGTAAGTTGGAATTGCAGAGGTTATCCATGGAGAAGAGGTATGGGGTTGGGGCCCATAGCAGAAGGGAAAGATATTATCATTATTGTAGAAACGCATGAGCACGATGTTTGCAAGGTTCTAGATTTTGAGGGGTACAAGAAAACTTCAGTTTGGAACAAAGGAATTGAGACACACAAAGGACATGGGGGAGTTACAATGCTAAGAAATGAAAAATGGGGTGGTGTTGTAAAAGTGGTAAAAAAAGACCCAAACAAACAATACATTTGGTTGAAAATAACTAAGAAGGAGGTTACTTTCAAGTTGGTTGCTTGCTATTTTCCCCCAAAAAATTCAAATATCTATAAAATAAGCAATTTAGACAATGAAGACCTATATGCCTCATTGAAAAGAGATCTATCTTTTCAGCCACTTGGGAGAAGTAATGTTAATGGGTGATTTTAATGCGAGGACAACTAACAATCAATCTCTCCAGTTGAGCAATGAAGAAAGAGGAGAAAACAATCCCTTATGTTCGGAAGAGAGCGAAGATCAATCATGGGCACGAGATTGACAAGATGGAAATGGGGGCGTGACACACCTTGGGGCAGAATTAATGGGGCTTTGTAGTTTTTTTGGCATGGTTATTTGCAATGGAATGAGAGGGTAGCCAACTTCAGGGGGGTATCACATGAAAAACTTACAATGGTCAAAGTGTGGTAGATTACTTAATCTACTCTCAAAGTTTTACTTCTAGAGTGTTGAAGTTTGATATAGGAGATTGTCCTATTCAAATGAAATCTGATCATGCCCCCTTTTGGTTAAGCTAGACTTTCCTGCTAGTCCAAAAAACAATCAAATCCTTGGCATACAAAAG
This sequence comes from Picea engelmannii, assembly GCA_009831015.1. Taxonomy (NCBI): domain Eukaryota; kingdom Viridiplantae; phylum Streptophyta; class Pinopsida; order Pinales; family Pinaceae; genus Picea; species Picea engelmannii. Next base: position 192,064 of record ML788262.1, read on the forward strand.
AAAATATTTTCAAAGGAAAAATCCTCATAAATCGTGAAAATAAGAAAAGGTTTAGTGCTACTCTTAAGAAACAATTTCAAGTTATAAAGTACAACAGAGAAAATATGACAACCAATGAGACGTGTGATCATGTTCATAGTAGTTTGTTGATTCCAATAATCCACAATGCCTTAAGTGCGTGTAAAAGGTCTCATCCCAAGAAGAGGGCTACAAGTACCTTTCCGAAAAATCCATGGTATGATGAAGAATGTAAGGAAACCAATAGATCTCTAGAAGAGAGAATTTTGGGCAAAGAAAACAAGAAGAAATATGAAAGATTAGTACTCTCAAGAAAATAAGAGTATGTAAATGCAAGAACAGAGAAGTTAATCTCTTTTGGAAAACACAACCCCAAAGGATTTTGGAGAGAACTACAACAAAGGAGAAAGCAGACTGAGAACAATATTACAAATGTCCAATGGTTAGAATATGTGAGGCTCCTTTGTGAGCGGGTACACGAGAAAGATACTCCTCCCATAGTGAAAACATCAGTGGAACTATTCACAGTGGATGATATCAAGCAAGGAATAAAGAAGTTAGCAAGTGGAAAAGCAGAGGACATAGACAAGCTTCAAGTTGAATTTTTAAAGTGGGGGGTTGAGCTCCTTACACCTCACATAAAATGAATTTTCAATGGGATCATCCAGGACGACTTTCCGGGAGAATGGACCACTAGTGTGGTCATTCCTCTCTTTAAGAATGGAGATATCAATAACCCTTCCAATTACCGCACTATTATGGTCAACCCCCTCATGGGAAATATTTTTGGGAGCACGATAGAGAGAATAATCAACAGTTGGGTAGGAGATGAGGGGAAAAGGGGAAAAACGTAGGCAAGTTTTAGACCTAGGAATTCTACCATTGATCATTCTGTAACCCTTAGACATTTGATAGAGAAAATCTGGGACAAACAAGGTGAGACAACATATTGTTCTTTTGTGGACTTTAAGAAAGCCTTTGACACAATGCCTAGAGACAAACTATGGAACAAAATGGAAGAGTTGGGTATCCTAGATGGATATAGAGCGACAGTTCACAGACTTTATGAGAAGGTTAGAGATAAAATCAGAATAAATGAAGGAAAGTTTGAATGTTTTGGTAGTGATATTGGCGTTAAACAAGGATGTCCTCTATCTCCCACTTTGTTTGGTTTATACATTGATAAGTTGGAAGCATTGTTGAGCAGGAAGAATGGAGAGGGTGTCCATCTAGCAGAGTATGTGGTGAAGCTACTTTTATACGCGGATGATTTTATTATAATTTCAAAAATAGCACATGGATTAAGAGAACATATATAGGCCTTAGAGCACTTTTGCCAGGAGGTAGGGATGCAAGTGAACATTACCAAGACCAAAATCATAACTTTCTTTAAATGGAAAAGACAAACCAATCACCTTTCTTTTCGAAGGTAGTCCATTGGAGATAGTGAAAGAATACAAATATCTTGGGATTGACTTCCACTATAAGCTCAGTTGGGAGACTTGTAGGGAGAAAAGGATACAGGTAGGGTGGAGAGTCTCATACTTACTCCAAAATAGGTGCAGAAAAGAAGAACTTTGGGATTGGAAAACCAAAAAAACCTCTTTGGTTTGTTGGTTACGTTGGTTGTTCTCTATGGTTGTGAAATATGGGGAAGCAACATGTCAACTTGCAGATGGAGACATCTATAAAGAACTCAGAAGCAATTAATTACTAGCAATCTCAAACTTAAAGCCACAGTCCCATATGAAATTCTTTTAGCTGAAACGAGTACTTTTCCATTGGAGGCGACAATGATAACCAAATTAATAAGCTATTTAAAGAAAGTGGAAAACATGGATAACCAACGTTGGCCCAAATTAGCTATGGAGGAGGAGTTATACCCTAGGAATAAAACTTGGATGAAGCAAAATAAAAAGTGGTTGAGTAAGCGGAATATCAAGTTGCATGAATGTCCTAATACCAAGGAAGAAATAAAAAAGTTAATGAGTGAAAAATTTAGGACTGCCATGTGGACCAATCACAAGTGTAAAAAAACATACTACATCAAAGATTTTAATCCAAATTGTAATCATAGCGAGAAAACATATTTAGGGGCGGTTATTAAAGGAAAAACAAGATTGTTAGTTACACAGTTGAGGACGGGTTCACATCACCTTAGATGTGAGACTGGTAAGTGGAGGGTACCTAAGGAAGTTTGGGAGGAGAGAACTTCCATATTCTGCGATAAGGGTGTGGTGGAGACGTAGTAGCACTTTGTCATGGAATGTTCTGCTCAAGAGTGTGGTGGAGATGGAGTAACACTTTGTCATGGAATGTGCGACCTACAAGGATATCCACAGTCAATATGAAAACAACTTAAAGGTCCACAACATGCACCAACGAGTTGACGAGGATAAGATCAACCGGATTACTAGTCTTCTAGTCAAGATTCACAACAGAAGATCCAACATTGAAAAAAGTGTGAAGATGAGTTAGGGTTGTTACTAGCTTGGTCCCTTAAAATGTTGAAGATGAGTTAGGATTGTTATACTCTTGATCCCTTAAGATGTTAAGCCTTGTGGATGTCATTAAAATCATTTATTCATTCATTCAGATGGAAAAACAATCTGTCCCATAGGCTATTTTTAGCCTCGTGGACGTTAAAATACTTTCTTTCTTTCTTTCTTCTTTCATTCTCAAGCAACCGGAAATATCTACAGCTTGTTTGAACAGTATCTAATGAAAAACGCTTCCACGTGTGGATAAAACCTAAGTGCTTCCATGCGTCGAGGGAACCTAAATGCCTCCGACAGTTGGCATATTTCTATGTGGAGTTCTAGGACGACGAACCAAACGTTAGCGTTTTCCTTTCATTCTTCATCTCTGTCCTGTCAATGTTGGTCTTCGTGGACACGCATTCCATGATAGAAGCGAGAGCGCCTCGTCTCTGTTTGTCATCGCCACCTCAAAGGGAACGCTTGCCGCCCGCAGAAATTCGGCTCTATTTTCTCCGCCATCATTCCCACATGCTGTTCTGTCGCAGCTTCGGCGCGATTCACACATAAAATAACATAGTCTGCCTTCCTCACCTCCTGTTCTTCTAGAAGGCAATGGTCCATCCAAATCGAACCAGCAACCTGATCTCGCACAACGGGGACTCCGAGCATTTTCTGTCTTAATATGTCTCCTTGACAGGGCAATGTGGAAAAGGGGGGAATCTATGAGAGTGAAGAGCACGCGGGAACCCTCTGGGGATTCGAGCACGTCTTAGGGTTTGTATTTCACAGTCGTTTTCCTTGCAAGTAGAGGACCGATTTCACTATTCCATCTCGAATTGAATCTCCTTGCCCCGGTCCGTTGTGGTAGTTGACACACTCACAATAACAATAGGTCGAAATTGAACCCTAGCTATATACATAGCAACCCGAAACTCTACCAACCTGGTCTGTCAGTGGTACCTGAACTTTGGGTTTCGGTTTGGATCTCTGGTGATTATTTCTCATTCTACGTAGAGCCCTCGACCGCAACCATCTTGGTCATCTGGGTATATTTTTTGAAGTTATTTTGTTTGCAAAATGCATTTTCTTGTTTCAATTGGTGGTGTGGTCCTTAGTGGCAAGGAAGATCGAGCATGCTCTGATTTTCAATGAATGCCATTTGTGATGGTCATATCAAACCAAACTGAGGGCAGATAAAGAGCTTGCCATATGGATGAATAAAGACAAGAAAGTTTATGTTTTGATTGATGTTTTTGTAAGTGAAGAGGTGAGCGGTCATATTAGATCTATCAAAGATTCTTGGAGTGTTTTGAAGAAGTTGAAAGATCTATATGATTCACATTCCAAACTAGTGTTAATTCAATTGTTGATTAAACTTTTCAACCTTGAAATGAAGGATAATGATCCCATAGCTTTAGCTTCGGAAATTAAAACCATCATGCATGACATGGATGCCATTGGTGGGAAGATAGACATTACTCTCACGACCTTCATCAAGGTCATCTACCCCACATATTCTCACTATCTTGAATCACTCAATTTTGACTTTTTGGTGGAGAAAATAGCATGTAACTTGTAAGAAGGTTTTTGGGAAGAAGACAACTCAACCCATTGGAGAGACTTTGTGCCTTGTAAAAAAACGGAATAATCAATCACATGATTCTTCTAAAGGAGAAGGCAGTAAGAGAGGACATGAAAAGAAGAATTCCAGAGGCAATGGGGGTAGGCACAATCAAGGTGAGATGTATGATCTTCATTATGTCCATTGTGGTAAGAATGGACATGAAGTGAAGACATATAGAATCCCATGGGAAAAGATCAAAGACAAGCAAGAACAAAAGGACAAAAAATGTAAAGTTATTGAATCCACTCATTTTGTTGTTGTTCATTGCAATACTAGCATAAATTAAGAATTGTTCAAAACTTCAATTATTGCATGGTTGCTTGACATCGGTGCTACATGCCACATGATGTTTTAGAGAGATTTATTTGAAGAATTGAATGACAATGTAGAGGGTGCAGTGTACTTTGTAGATAGATCTGGGCTCAAACCTACAGGAATTGGCATCCCTGGGCTCAAATTACATGGAATCCCAGATTTTATTTTGCATGTTATTTATCTTCCTGAGTTGCAAAGGAACTTGTTGTCTCTTGTGCACATTCAACAGTAGGGCCATTCCATTTACATGCTTGAAGAAACAGTTGAAATAAGAAGATATTCCAACAATGTGGTCATCATGATAGGATGGGAGGATGACAAATTGTTGAAGTTGAAGGGGACATCTGCATTGGGCATACAATTATGGACATCTTTTTCACTGTCATGAAGGTACATTGTCTTCCAGTCTCTTATGGCATGCTAGATTTGGGCACATCAATTATGATAGTCTTTGTTTGCTGAAGAAAAATGGTGTTTCTAGTTTGCCTACCATTCCAAGGAGCTTGAAACAGTGTGAGGTTTGTATCCTTGGGAAAATGATTCCGCTTCGAGAGCATGTAGAAAGCTAGAATTAATACACTCTGATTTGTGTGGCCCCATGTATGTACCATTTGCTTTTGGTAATAAATATATCATAACTTTTATTGATGACTACACCAAGATGTGTTGGGTTTGTTTGTTAAAACATAGTCTCAAGCTTTTGAAACATTTAAAAATTTTCATGTATGGATTGAAAATGAAGCACAATCTAGTAATAGTACTCTTCATACTAATAATGGAGGAGAATACACCTCTAATGAGTTTGAAAGATATCTTTTCCAACATGGAATCAAATATCAAACCACTGTTCCATACAATCCTCAACAAAAAGAATGAACATGACACTCTTGAATATGGTATGTTCAATGTTATTTTTAAAGAATGTGAAGTTGATGTTTTGGGATGATGTGAGAAACATAAGTCCATATAATGCTTTTGGATACAAGACTCCTTATGAAATGTGGAATGGTTGCAATCCTTTGGTGTGGGATCTCAGGGTTTTTGGTAACACTTGCTATGCCTTAATTCCTAAGGAGCAAAGAAACAAGCTTGGTTCAAGGAGTCGAAAGTGCATCTTCTTGGGGTACTCAAATACCACCAAGGCATACTTCATTTACGACGAGGTAAACAAAAAGTTCATTCTTTCCAAAAATGTGATTTTTTTAATCCACTACGATTGGCAAGATTGTTGAGTGGTAGCTTGATCATATGGACATATTCACCCATGTAAAGAAATATCACGAGTTTGATGATGAGATTCTACATCTTAAAGTGGGGATCCCTATCTTGGATCAATCTTTGGAGTCTCCTTTTGAAGTTCCATCACCCCCTCATGAAGAAGATCTAGCCACTTCATCAGAACAAGGATTTCAATTGGAATATGTGATTGAGAGGATTGAAAGTTTGAACCTTGATGGGAATGTAGCGCCATCTCAATCAATGGATCAACCTGGACCATCACAGAAAGGTCCAAAGTGGTTCATAAAGACACTTGAAAGTGTTCATCCTGATGAAGTTGGAAAGACATGAACCAAAAGTTCTACATATAAGATGGAGGTGATGTAGATAATTTAGATTCAAGTGATGTAAATGATATAGATGTTTCATTTGATTATGAATTGAATTTATCTATTAACATTGAACCAACTTCCTTTGATTACGTTGATTCTCATGATGAGTGGAAAGAAGCCATACAAAAGGAGTATGATGCTCTCATCAAGAATGGAACATGGAATCTGGTGGATCCTCCATTTGGAACCAAACCAATTGGTTATAGGTGGGTCTACAAGAACAAGTACAAATCAAATGGCTCACTTGACAAGCATAAAGCAAGGCTTGTGGCAAAAGGGTTTGCACAGAAAGAAGGCATAGACTATGAGGAGACCTTTTCCCCCACAACAAAATGGGCTATCATTCGTGCATTGTTGGCTTTGGCAGCACATAATAGGTGGAAGATTTATCAGATGGATGTGAAGACAACCTTCTTGAATGGAGACTTGAAAGAGAATCTCCACATGTCTCAACTAGAAGGATTTGTTGTGAAGGGTCAAGAACATAAGGTATGTAAGCTCATCAAGTCTTTGTATGGCCTAAAGCAAGCACCTTGTGCGTGGTATGAAAAGCAAACTAAGCATATTTTGAAGATTACTTTCAAGCATTTTAATCTTAATGATGCAACTTTATTTGTCAAGAAAGTTGGAAAAATTGTTGTATATTTTGTGGTGTATGTAGATTATCTTTTGATAACAAGGAACATTGAAGCATACATTGCATCCATAAAGAAAGAATTGAAGAAGGGTTTTGAAATGACAGGCATGGGATATCTTCACTACTATTTCATTATTGAAGTAATTCATAATCCAAAGCATGTATTCGTCTCTCAAAATAAGTACATTGGAGCATTGTTGAACAAATTAGACATGGGATATTTTCACTACTACTTCATTATTGAAGTAATTCATAATCCAAAGCATGTATTCGTCTCTTAAAATAAGTACATTGGAGCATTGTTGAACAAATTTGGCATGGTTGATTGTAATTATCTCTCTACTTCAATGGAAAAAAAATTGAAGCTAACATCAAAAGCACAGAATGAATTTGAGGATGCAACTAAATATAGACAGCTTATGGGGAGTCTTATCTACCTTACTACTAGCAGATCTGATATTATTTGCAGTTGGGATTCTTTCCAAGTTCATGCAAAAACCTTGTGAAGGACATTGGTATGATGCAAAGAGAGTTCTAAGGTACTTGAAAGGAACTGAAGACTTTGGGCTCAAATACTCTAAGGTGGAAGACTTCAGACTAGTTGGACATACAGATTTTGACTTTGATGGGGATAAGGAGAAGTCATAGGTGAATAGGAACAATCATCTGACCTCTAGTAAGATGAAACCAAAAGTCATCTATTTGTATATATATTTGGCTCACTTTAATACAAAATAATTATGCATGGATTTATTCATCTCTGTGGACTATCACAAATCACTACATAATACTTACTAAGGTCATACACAAACCTAATGAATGTGACTATTATATTTACAATGGATTTGCTAAGTAGGTCCTCTTATTGAAGTTGCAATAACTTTGAGAAAAAACTATAGATAACTCTTATTTCTTAAGAAATTGAGAAGATCTTACAAATACTATTAATATCAAAACCCAACAACTCTTATTTCTTAAGAAATTGAAAAGATGTTACAAATACTACTAACATCAAAACCCAACAAGAACTCCAAGAAAGGGATGGATGATTGATTGACAATGCTTTAAAAAAAAAAGCCCAAAATAGATCATCTTGCCAAAAAAAAAAAAAAANATGTGTATCCATAAGAATAATTTTTTAAACTATTATTAAACAATCCATTAAATGTAAACCTAAACTTCTAACATATCTTATATCAAGGTTTTTTTGGTTGCTATTGCAGTTACAAATACTACTAACATCAAATCCGAACAAGAACTCCAAAAAAGGGATGGATGGTTGATTGACCATGCTTAAAAAAAACCCAAAATAGGTCATCTTGCAAAGTAAATAAATAAAAAAAAAAAATACTACACTCTTACATTTGGTTACCAACACGTGTTCTAACATATCTTATATTAAGGTTTTTAAATAAAAAAAATACTACACTCTTACATTTGGTTACCGACACGTGTTCTAACATATCTTATATTAAGGTTTTTTTTTTGTTGCTATTGCAATTACAAATACTAGTAACATCAAAACCCAACAAAAACTCCAAAAAAGGGATGGATGGTTGATTGACCATGGTTAAAAAAACTCAAAATAAATAATCTTGCAAAATAAAAAATACTACACTCTTGCATTTGGTTACCAACATGCGTATCCATAAGAATAATTTTTTAAACTATTATTAAACAATCCATTAAATGTAAACCTAAGCTTCTAACCTATCTCATATCAAGGTTTTTTTTTGTTGCTACTGCACTTTGTCGTTGTGAATTAAACTTTATTTCTAGTGTATTCATACATGCATTAACTTCCCTAACCCTTTGTCACAATTACATTTGCATCAATAGAACTTCCATCACCATGTCCTTTATCTTTGAGACAAGAACAATGCCGGTCATGGAACCTACTTCTAGGTTCAATCGTAGTGGTTACAAATGTTCTTATTAAGCCATTTCCATAAAGAATAAGTGAGCTTCCATAGACAATGACCCACAAGGGATTAGATTTCATTTGTTCTTGACCAACAACGAAGTGCTTCCAGTAGAAAGTAATAATTGTTTGTAAAAATAGAATGATTACTTTTACAAACAAGAAAATATACCATGCTTTTGTAATTCTTTTGACCCGAGTCTCGATAAAGTAGAAAAACACAGTTCATCAATCCATTTGAATATATTATTCTATAATTCTATTTGTGCGTCATTGTAAATGATGTAGAGTTTAGGTATATGCTAGGTAAGAGCAAGCAAAAAGAAAATGTTGATTTTGTTTGATGGAGATTACAGCTCTCAAAGCCACCAGTTTGAGTACTGATAAATTCCTTTTCTCCACAATTAGGGAACTTCCATTCATCTCACCTAAATGCCAACATACTACGGTCAGGTTATGGAGCTCAACCTCATTGAATCTGAGCTATTTTTGTTGTTTTCTGGATTACTTCGGCCTTGCCAGCTAATTTAGGAGGATGGAGTCTTAGCCTTGCAAATATCTCTGATTTCTCCTCAGTTTTTCAGGTTGTTGATTTGTCAGATAGTTTTGAAATTCTTCAGGGTCTAAGTTTATTCTTGTTGATATGTTTCGATAATTTTCGATATTTTTGATAAGTTTTTTTTTGGACCAGTCAATTGGGTATAGCTCAAGTGGCTAAGAGGAAAGTTATATTTTTGATAAGTTTTTTTCTGGACCAATCAATTGGATATAGCTTGTTGATATGTTTCGATAATTTTCGATATTTTTGATAAGTTTTTTTCTGGACCAGTCAATTGGGTATAGCTCAAGTGGCTAAGAGGAAAGTTATATTTTTGATAAAAAAAATTCTGGACCAATCAATTGGATATAGCTCGAGTGACTTAGAGGAAAGTTGTTGTCCTCCCCTGCCTAGGTTCAAATCTCACTTTGTAACATACTTGCTCTCTGAGAAATGCATTAAATAGAAAGAAAAAAAAAAGATGTTTCTTTATGAACAACACCTGTTAGTAAAATTAAAAATAAAATATTTGTGTATGTCAAGTCAAGTGTGTCTTGGAAAATATTATTACATTTATTGGGATAGCATATGCATCTTAGAACTATCCCACAATACCTATCAAGTTTCTAGATATTTATCACATAGTATGAGGTCTATCCCACAATCTAGAAGATATAAGGAGAGGAGAATTCCATATATCCACCTCGGTGTCATAGTAGTAGCATCCTCCTTCATAGACAAATTGGTATAGTGTACATTGTGACTCCTTCAATTTGAACTTCCCCAATCTCTGAAAATCCATGGGTAGCTATCTAGTCAAGAAGAGGAGCTTCAAACCTATCCCCTTGACCCATCAAATGTAGGGAAAATCTCATATAAAGCTTGACAACACAAAAGAAGTATTTCTACACACCTTAGAAGGCCTAAGAGGGACCAGAGATGTCTATACATAATTGAGAAGAAAAATGGTGTTGTGGGGTTTGGCCAAAATGAAGGAATCCACTGAGAGATATTGATTGTAAGCATTGAGATTAAGATAGAGAAAGTAGAAATGAAGTCCAATACCATTGTCAGGCTTCCTCCCATTGAGAGTAAGAATATAATTAGGTACTTAATGTACAAGCACAAGCTAATTAGTATGAATAATGAGAGACTTCTTATCAATGCTTCAAACATCAATGAAAGCTACTCAAGTCTCAAAAGAGGTTGGGCTAGATATGCAATCTCTTGATTAAACCATAGAGGATCAATTAACTTCAAAGTGAAACTCTCATTCTACGATGATTATATATTAATTGTTGAATTTAAACCTAAATGTTTAACAAAATGCCAAAACCACAGTCTCACACTTTCTTGCTTGTTTGAACACTGATTAGTGTTGTTGATGGGCTATTTTAGCATTTTTATGTCTAGAGAACACCAAAGGATTGATTTTGAACATATTCAATAAGTTTCTACTTCATTTTAAGATTTATTGTATGCTTTGAATAGGTGGAAACAATCCCAAGTTGCCAATAAAGACCAATTTCCTTAATGTTTATGCCATATGTGTAGAACATGGTTGTTCATGGGTACTTAACAATCTTTGATTGTTCATGATTTGATTCAAAGCATCAATGATTTCTTTGTTATGTATGAATTTGGTGAATACAACTCATTATGTGAAAAGTAACCTTTGAATAGATGCGTTGATTTCTTTTGAATGTTTTAGGAAGATTTCTCTCATTTTAACTATGTTGATTATACTGAATATTGACGAGGATTTCATTAGGTTGACCCCTTGTCCTTGACTACATCACATTTCAAAAAGTATAAGTAAACAAAGAGAACACGTCCCATTACTAACTATCTCAACAAAGTACCAAGGGAATCCATTCCATAAACATAGTCTCAACAAACCAAAAGGGGAATACATCCCCTAATATAGTTTCAACAAAGGAATCACATTTAATCATTTCATCAAACATGTTGTAACTAAAAAACAAGTTGCAAAGAGAAAATCATCTTGTTGTATAAGAAATGGTTTGAAATTACAACAATAAGAGCACATGGGAAACCGTCCCCAAGATCAACAGTCCCAACATTCATAAAAGCGAATTACAATAGATTTGGAGCAAACAAGGGAATGAAACTCATTTTGGCATTTTTCAAACACATCACAGACAAACATATATTAGATCAAAGAGAATTTATTTGATTGTTTAATCAAAGAGGCATTTCTTATGCGATCATATTTGCTCCCTAGTGGCTCTTGTCATCTTATCCAAAGCTCTGCAAATAGAATGAGATTGATATTCCCGAATCACAATCCAGAATGGGAAATACACAACTCAAATTGGAGGGATAAGAGGAAAAATGGATTTAGAGTGAAGATTAGTTTTGGAGAAAACTTAAATCAAAACACTTATAAATTGAAAACAATTAAAATAAATCAATGTGAGTGAGACATGGCTCTACCCATCACTGGATTATCTAAAGAGAGATTTGAGATGTTTGCAAAATTCCAAATTTCTGGTTGCCATACATCGTTCTCCTCTAAAATAGATAAAATCCTCTCTCTAATAATCTAATCAAACTGGAGTCTACTACCAAAGAGAGGAGAGGGAAAAATCCTCAATGCCAATAATTTTGGGGGATGACCACCAATGAAAATTGTTATTCAATTTTTTATTTTATTTTTTTTAACGTGGTAAAATGTATCATAACTCAGTTATCATATGGCATTGAGGACAACCATCATTAACTCTTATCCGAGAATATTGGCTAACTCGTCACCATAATTCAAGGAAAACTACTCCACCTAAAATTACCTAATGGTGGTCTATAAGGAGGACATACTTTCACTCCTGGTAAATGCCTTCGGGTGTTAGGTCATTATCTTGTTTCCTTACATCCAACTAAGATGATCCCTTAGCCAATCAGAAGCAGTTTTAGGTCTATTACACCTCTATTTGGCACCATAGGCCAAGACAGATGTAAAGGACCAAAACACACTATCAAATCAAGAAGAATTTGCTCACAAAAAACTTGATTATCAAAAGGACATGAATTTGTGCTTATCCTAGTAAAAAGAGTGGTCGGTCATGCCTTTCCCATAGATCAAACTTGATGTGTCAAGTTTTTCCAATATAAAACCCGTGGTCACCCCTTAAAGCTTCGAAAAACAAAAAATCATGAGGAAAGATGAAAAATAGTGAGTTGGCAAAAGCCAAAAGGCTCGAATGAAAACTATGCATGGCTTGTATTTCTAGGACTTGCAAGTTGCATGCCATGCACTCTATTATCATCTTCTCAATAATCTGTAGGTATGAGAACCAAATCTAAGGGAGAGGACTCTATATGTAAGTGTCCTTATTCTATTGAATTGTAGTGAAAATCCTTGGTCTTGAGTTTAATACTATAGTTGAATGTTGAGCATCAAAATTAGTGTGATCAGAGCTTCGGTGAGAGCTATTAGCCATTCACTTGATTATCTTACTATGACACAGTTACAGATCATGCTTATTTGTCAGAGGTAGACTTGGGACTAAGGAGGAAGAGTTTTGGTCTTGGAAGCTAGGAGTATAGTGGTGAATCTCAAGGTAATCAACATTGGTGTAACTCTAATTTAATAAATATAGATCTATCTCCTCTCCCCCTCTCAAAATCTCTATGTTTATGGATCTCTTTTTCATCTTTAATGAGTTTTTGTGGATCTAATTAAGCTTGAGATTGTAACTAGATTAAGACTTTATTAATGTGAGTTTCTATTTACTATTTAATGAAAGAATGAGGAAGGTATTGTTTGTTGGGTGATTGTGCAAGTTATTTGTTGAAACAACAGAGCTAGAGTGAGATCAAGCACACATGATCTCCACTTAATGAACCTGTGACATAGCACATGCATTCGTGGGACATTAAAGAATACTTCTAATTTCACTAGATATTGATAAATACCTCCCCAAATCCTTTTTTTGAACCCCCCTCCCAATACATATTTCCAATAATAAAAACCCCTATGTTTTTACTAGATATCCCCTATTTTTACTAGATACCCATTTTTATACCCTCAATACCTATAAACCCCCCTATAACCCACACCCCCCCCAATACCTACAATATATTGACTTTATTTTCTATCATTTAAAAACCCCCTTTATGAATGAATGCGATAAGATATTGGTCAACAAGGTGAAGCCCCCATGATCAAGCGAACATCATAGGATACATTGGACAACCACCTGGAATCAAGTATTATGCTTCTTCCTTCTCTCATTTACTTTTGAAAATGCATGTTAGTCTTACGTGAAAGAAATACATTTTGTGTCCATCTATCTGTCATTGAATTTACACCCATTTAGTGAGGCTTTGACCCATAGGTGGATTTCCCTATAGCAAGGTCTTACTTCAAAACCAAAAGGTAGTTCCAGCCTAGTAGTATCTACAAGAAAGTGAGTTTCCCTTGTGGTAATTGTTGATTAAAGTTGGTTGTCATTGATGTCAACCCTTGAAGAAAGTCTGGTAGCACAAAGGTTTGGGCAATGGAACCAAGGTTGTTTCATGTATAATGGTATGAGTTTTAATATATTTGAAGGTAATACTATTCTATATGGATAGTACATGTCATGTCATTTCTGGTGGTATGTGGAACATCACATAACTCCTCGCGGTTTGAGAGTTATGGCCTTACGAAGTAGGAGGACCCTCATATGTTGGCTTGAAGTCCCAAAAGGTCAAAGAAGTCAAAGATATTGCAAAGAATAAATTATTATTTGAATGATAAAGTAAAGTGACAAAGTCAAGAAGGATTATTTAAATAATAAAGTGAAGTGACAAAATCAAAGAAGATTATTTAAATGATAAAGTGAGGTGACAAAGTCAAGGAGGAATATTTAAATGATAAAGTAATTGAGAACTTTCTAATTATGGAAAGTGGTTAACCCTAAAAATGAGGAAAATAGGTTAAGTGACCTAGAAATGGGTTAAGTGACCTAGGAGATGCTTCTAAGGAAGATATTTGGAGAGTATAAATAAAAGACGAGGCTCTCTCATTTTATATCACACTTGAGCATATTGAATCTCTATAGGTGACTGAGGTAACCAAAGGATATCTAAGCCAAATTTCAAAGGGAAGGTAAAGAAAAGAAGGTCGGAATTCAAGGGAGGATAAATTCTTTTGATGATGCTTGCTAAGGTGTTTCGGGTAAAAACGTCATAACTTCTTCATAAAAGATTCAGATTTAGTAAGACCAAATGTGTTAGTTAGAGTACAATCTATAGTATGTTGTGTAACATTTTCAGATCCATTCAAAAAATATTCCATGTGGGGCACGCTCTACAAGGTTGCTCTCTAGAATAAGCCAGAATTCAGCAAGCTATGCCATTTTTGTTATAACTCCTTTTCTGAGAGGTTTCAAGTAGTGACACCTAGAGGAATTGCATAAAACAAATTGAAGAACATTGTGTACTACTTTCAGATATTTATTCATTACAGGTATATAGTTATGATTATTTCAAGTTAGGGTTGTTGACTAATGCCAAACTAGTCATGTGAGACTAATGAAAAGTTTGATGAAAATGCTAGTCTCTTGTTGTGAAAGTTAAGGAAGTTTTGCAGGTATCTGATCATATACACCAGGTCTATTACAGAGTTACAAATCATATTTGTATCATGAAATTGATTAGGGCTTTTAGTTAAGGTACATGTTGGGTACATGGTTGAGACAAGTAGTTGATGAGTTGGCACATACATGAGGTGTATAGTTGATGATGTTGGTACATATTGATGAGTCATAGTTGAAGAGTAGTTGACACATGATTGGTACATATTTGGTACATGGTTGGATGTGTTATCCCCGATATCAAGGGATAACTAGGAGATCATGTCTCGAGGCCCACATGGTCCTAGACATGGAGTACCGAGAGCAGGGTTGACTTGAGCATGGCCCTTGAGGGCCCATCTCTCTTCTTCTCCACCAGACTTGTCCTGTCAGCAGTAGCAGCTTCCATCACCACTGGCCTGGGCTTGCATCGGAGAGGACTCTTGCTCCATGAGGTAATTGGTCCAAGGTATCATGGTATGTGTCATATTTGATTGTTATAACCTTCTTACATATGCATTAGGTTCCTCTCATTTCTGATGACTGCTTGGATCTTACACTAATCCACTTGACCATTGTTGGGGTGATTGATTGGGTAACTTGGCAAGCTGATATTCATGGGTTTTGGTTAGCCACCAAGGTGGATTTGCAGAGCCATCGTCCGCTCTCACCATCTTATCATATTTTCATCTTATACCCCACTCATCCATCCCATTCCCCTAGTCTGGCCATTAGGATGACCTTTGAGGGTTACATCTTGTCTTGTGGGAAGAAGGGGCTAAAGGCCCAGTAGGTAAAAGCAGCTGGTAAAAGATAAAATCCATAGGAAATAAAACCTAGAGATGCTTCTCCCAGGGGATCCCTGAGAAGGCAATAAAAAGCCTCGCGATAAGAAACTAAAGGGACCCTAAGAAAAATAATAATAATAAAAACAAGACCTAACCAAGAGGATGGGAGATCTCATCACGAGCCGGCCCATTATGTTCATAGGTATTTAGCAGTATGACATTGCCACCATCTGGTCACCAAGCCAGGGTAGTGACCTTTGGTTGCATGGCCAAAGGAAAGGGGGTCTCATCACGAGCCAGCCTTATCATTTCT
>ML788262.1:214999-228215 GCA_009831015.1 Picea engelmannii
GCACTAGTCTAATCCTAGAACGTTGAGTTTTTTTGTGCTTAAACAATCTTCTAAACACTCTTTAATTGAAACCCTAACTAACCCTAGCGACTTTGCTAACCCTAATTGCTGATGACGTCTTGCCCTATTTGAACTTTTGTTTGATCTAAAAGTTGCGGATGAGTCATCCATTGATAGCCATAGAGGTATTAAGCAATTTCATTGGCTCAATTAGCAAAACGTTCACCTCTTTGTCTAGCTAACCTAACCCTAACTAGCTAGTGACGTCACACTTATTTTGATCTCTTGTTTGGTATAAGACGTTGTGATTTTTTCATATAGCATTTGGCATTGAAGTATAGATCATTTTCATTGGCTTAGTGTGCAAAACGTTCACTTCTTTGCCCTTCAAAAGTAACTTAGAAGTAGGGCCGACGTCACCCTAAATCTGCATAGTGACGCAACAACAATATTTATGTATGAGCAGATTTATTGCGTTAAGATATGATAAGGATTGATTTTATACATTGAATGCAAGTATCACTTTGTATTTGTTGAAGAAGTATTATAATCCTTTGTCTTTATTTGCAATCATTGACTTCATCAATAATTACATTTATTATTGCTCATATGTGTTAAATATAGTCATTAATATTTTGAAGTACTAACCACTGTATGCACATTTTAGTTTTATTTGCCTTGTCTCGCAAACAGGTGCCTTTCTCAGTGGAATACCTTCATCCTTGACTATCCATTTGGCAGTAATCTGTGAAGGAAAAGCTTACCTTAACCTCTGAGCCTTAAACCCTTGATCCTTTTCCTTCAAAACCCCAGATTACTAGGGACGTCTCCCTTAGGATTAGCCACCCTGAATAGAAAGAGCTCCCCATCGAGGTGACAGTGGGTGGGGAAGCTCCTGTTACGCCAGTTTGAGCCTTGCCTTCAAGCTACTTAAACCTACCCTACAAACTGTGCGATAACAGGATGCACTTGTTTATGGTAAAGGTTGATTACAGGTTGTTTGGTAAAGGTTGGTGCATGGTTGATGCACTTGTTTATGGTACAAGTTGATTACAGGTTGATGCATGGTTGATGCATGGTTCAGGTTTATTAGTACAAGTTTACAATGGTATATCTCACAGTGATAGTGTGACAGTGGTTCCATCATTCTACTTCTACTTCAGGGTGGTTGGACGGGGCAAGGACAAGTGGTTGTATCCACCTTGCAGTTGTAGCCGAAGAACATAGGGGTTTGTAGCCTCCTTCTGGTTGTAGCCAGAGAATAGGGGAGTTGGATATTCCTTCTGGTTGTAGCCAGAGAATAGGGGAGTTGGAGATTCCTTCAGGTTGTAGCCTAAGAAACAAGGGGGTTGGAGCCTCCTTCCAATTGCAGCTGAAAAACAAAGGAAGTTGGTGCTTTCGATGAATGTAATTCTTCAAGACATATAAGAAAAAACATTTTGTGGTTTTATCCCGCTTTGGGTTTCCACGTAAAACATTGGTGTACTGTGTATGTGTATGATTGTTCATTTGTTCATTTCTTATTTACTCTGCAGTTATTGGATGATAATGCTACATTGATATAACACTTGGATTATATGGTTAAAAATGATTAAATTTCTTTATTATTGATTCATCCCCCCTCTCAGTAATCCAACAATTGATATCAGAGCAGGTTCCTTCAGAAATTAGTTTAACTGTTGAAAAGTAGATCATGGAGAGCAACAACTTGTATAAAAATGGAATACCACATTTCAATGGACAAAAGTATGCATTTTGGAGCATAAGGATGAAAACATATATACAGGCACAGAGATTTGAAATTTGGAAATCAATTGTAGATGGATACACAGCATCAACAGTTCCACCAACAAATGACAAAGTAGTGAAACTCGATCAGAATAATTCCAAAGCCAAAAATGCACTTTTGAATGGTCTTAGTGAAACGGTATTCACCAAAGTTGCACATTGTAAATCCACTAAAGAGATTTGGGACAAACTTCAAAATATTTATGAAGGAGATTCAAAAGTCAAAGAAGCAAAGCTTCAAAGTTACAGAGGTCAGTTCGAACAACTTAAGATGAAGGAAGATGAGAATATTACATCTTACTTTTTACAAGTTGATGAAACAATAAATGCAATCATAGGATTGGGAGAAGAAATCAAAGAATCTGTAATTGTTCAAAAAGTACTAAGATCTCTTCCTATGAGATTTGACCCTAAGATATCAACACTAGAAGAAAGATTAGATCTAAAATCAATAAGAATGGACAAATGCCATGGAATCTTCACAACATATGAAATGAGAACTGAACAGGAAAGTCCAGATATAAAATAAGCAGCCTTCAAAGCATCCAAAAAGTCAAAGCAAAAGGGAAGGAAAAAATAAGAACATAGCAACAACAGTGACGTCTCGAAAGATTGTGAAGAAGTGGCCAACTTTGTCAAAAGACTGAACAAGGGAACCGACAATAGGTATAGAGGTAAGATTCCTTTAATTTGTTTTAATTGTGATGGTATTGGTTATTTTTCTAACAAATGTCCTTATAAGAAAAAGAGAAATGATGAAGGTTACTCAAAAGACAAACAAACATATAAAGGCAAAAGAACCACAAAGAAAGTTTTCAAGAAAAGATTATGCACCAAATAAGACATCTCATCATCAAATGAAGATGAAGTTAGTGACAATGAGACAAAAAGAGTTGTATTCATGGCAGTAGAAGACTCTGATAAAGAAGACTCCGAAGAAGAATATGAAGAAGTCGAAGAAGAATATGAAGAATTCGAAGAAGAAATTGAAGAGGTAGAAGTTGACTATCGAGAGGAATTAATGTGTGACATAGAAGTTATTAGAAGAGAAAAAAAGAAAAACAAGAAACTACAAGCAGAACTAGACAAGAAAGAAGACACTCAAGAACTAGAACAAATGATCACAAATCTGAAGGTTCAAATAGAAGAAGATAAAAGAATTGAAGAAGCACTCAAAGAACAACTAGAAGAAAAGGACAAGATCATTGGAAATTTGGAAGCAGAGATTGTCACATTAAGAAAGGATCTTCAAAAGAAAAATATGCAAAACAATTCAAAAGTTTTGGATGACATTATCAGCAGTAAAAAATCTCATCATGACAAGTCCAGACTTGGATACAATCAGACATAAAAATGATCAAGCTCCAAAACAACAGAGCAAGAAACATATCCAAAAAGCTATGCAGAAACAATCAAGGGGGATAGGAAAATCTACAAGGAATTTTACAGGGACACTCCTCCACCGAGAATATTCATATTTCATAGTCAACAGCCGACAGATAGGCCTCAGGAAGAAGAAGAATTTATAAGAGTGCCTCCTTTCATAAGATCTTCAACTCCCAGGTACCAAACTATCTTTTTTGGTTTATGTTATGCATGTAATAATTTTGGACATAAATCTATGAATTGCAGAGCTAACAACAAGAACACAAACAACTTTGAAAGTCATACACAAAGGGATTATCCAAGAAGGCCTAGTGAAACACAGAGAAGAAGTTACAACAGGTTTGAATCTTTGAGAATTGAAGTGGAATGCTATAAATGTAACAATTTTGGACACATGGCCAAAGATTGCAGAATGACAGTCCATCCTAGAGAACCACAACATAATAACAACAGTCATAGACATGAACCTCAGAAAATGACATGGATAAGAAAGAAGGATCAGTATAGCAATGAAGAATGCACACTCTCTCTACAAGCTAAGCAGAAGAAACGTGGTTGGTATGTTGACAGTGGTTGTTCAAAACACATGACAGGTGATAGATACATGTTTCTTACATTACGAAAGTAAAGAGATGGATCAGTCTCCTTCGGAAATGATGATTCAGCTAGAATCATTGGAAAAGGTACAATCAGAATTGTGAACAAGAATATCAAGGCATAAAATGTTCTACTAGTAGAATATATGAAACATAATCTTCTAAGTGTGAGTCAAATGTGTGACCAAGGTCATAAAGTTACTTTCAATTCACAAAAGTGCGAGATAAGAAAAGAAGGTTCAGGAAAATGGATTTCTACAACTACAAGAATTTCAAGCAACATATATCTATTAAGTGAAATTGGAAATGAAAAATGTTGTTTAGTAAATGAAGATGAAACTTGGTTATGACACAGAAGAATGGGTCACATACATTTTGATAACCTTATCAAAGTCAACAGAAGAGAAGCAGATAGAGAAATTCCCCGGATTACAAAACCAACCAACACTTTATGCAAGCATTGTCAACAAGGAAAGCAAACAAAGACCAAGTTCAAATCAAAGGAATATTCAACGACAAGACCACTGGAAATTGTGCATACTGATCTAGTTGGACCAACTACAACAAAGGGTTTAAAAGGTGAGAAATACTTTATGTTATTAGTTGATGATTATACAAGAATGATTGCGGTTTGCTTTCTCAAGAATAAGTCAGAAGGTTTTGAAAACTTCAAGAACTACAAGGAAATGGTTGAAAATGAAATGGATTCAAAAATAAAATGATTGAGATATGATAATGGAGGAGAGTTCACTTCAAGGGAATTTATGGACTACTGCAGCAGTCATGGAATAAAAAAGAAATTCTTTGTTGCTAGGACACCTCAACAGAATGGAGTTGTTAAAAGAAAGAACATGAAAGTACAAGAAATGGCTCGAACAATGCTAATGGATTCCAAATTGACAGATATATTTTGGACACGGGCAGTGCATACAACATTTCACATTCAAAATAGAGTAATGATCAGAAACAATACTGACAAAACTCCCTATGAGCTATGGAAAGGAAGACCAACAAATGTGAAGCACTTTAGAGTTTTTAGAAGCAAATGTTGCATCAAAAGAGAAGATGGAAAAATGAGAAAGTTTGACTCTCGTGTGGACAAAAGAGTACTTGTTGGTTACTCAAGAACAAGGAAAGCATACAAGTGTTACAATCTGAGATTGAACAAAGTTGTAGAAAGCATCAACGTGACAATTGATGAAACAGGAAGACCAGAATCAAAGGAAGAAGAAAATGAATCAATGGAACATCTTTTCAAAGAAGATCAAGAAGAAGATGAAAAGGAAGTCGAAGAGGAAGATGAAGAGAATCTGACAGAAGCAGAAGAGAAAGTTCATCAAGTGCCTCCAAATACACCTAGCAGACGAGTACAGAAGAATCATCCTTCAGATCAGATTATCGAAAACAAAGACGCATGAGTTGAGACTAGAAGAAGAATATGCTCACCAGAACAAACACACCTACCACTCACATCTACGATTGAACCAACCTATTTTGAAGAGGCCAACAAGGATGAACTTTGGAACAAGGTCATGGATGAAGAATTGGATCAAATAGAGAAAAATGACACTTGGGAATTGGTTCCAAGACCAAAGGATAAGAATGTGATTGGCACAAAGTGTGTATATAGGAATAAATTGAACGAATATGGACAGGTTACAAGGAACAAAGCTAGATTGGAATGTAAAGGATATGCATAAGTTGAAGGAATCGACTTGGAAGAGACATTTTCCCTAGTTTCCAGAATGGAAGCAATTTGATTGCTTTTAGCTTATGCATGCTCCAAAAATATTGAAGTGTATCAGATGGATGTAAAATCAACTTTTTTGAATACAACCAGAAGGATTTCAGTTGTCAGAGAATGTAGAATATTGGTGCAAATTAAAGAAGGCCTTGTATGGTCTAAAATAGGCTCCTAGAGAATGGTACTCTAGACTGGATAAATATCTACAACAGGGAGGTTTCAGAAAAGGAAGTGCAAACAACAACCTCTACATCAAGGTAAGTCAAGGTAATATTTTATTAATTGAAGTTTATGTTGATGATATTATTTTTGGTAGTGATGATGACAAGTTAAGCCAGAAATTTGCAAAGGATATGCAGAATGAATTTGAAATGTCATTACTTGGAGATCTATCCTTATTTATGGTACTTCATATACGTCAAATCAACCAAGGAATTTTTATTTCTCAAAACAAGTATACCATAGAAATGCTAAAGAGGTTCGGAATGGAATATTGCAAACCAGTTATCACTCCCATGCAAACCAATTTCAAGTTAAGCAAAGATGATGATTCAAAGTCTACATATAAGAGGAAATATAGGTCAATGATTGGCAACCTACTATATGTGACAACATCCAGACTAGATGTAATGCAGGCAGTTGAACAGGTGGAACAATTTAAAGCAGCACCAAAGGAATCACATGTATTAGCGGAGAAGCGAATTTTTAGATATCTCAAAGGAACATAAGAGTTTGGATTATGGTATCCAAAAGGAAAGGATCTATCTCTTATTGCCTACACATATGCAGATTGGGCAGGTTGTATTGATGACTGACGAAGCACCAGTGGAGCAACGTTCTACTTGGGTGAATGTTTAGTATCATGGCTAAGCAAGAAACAATCATCAATATCTCTATCTATAGTCGAGGCCGAGTATATTGCAGCAGCAGCATGTTATACACAGATTCTTTGGATGAAACAAACTTTGAGAGATATACACATTGAGTATGATGAGCCCATTCCAATCTATTGTGACAATAAAAGTGCCATCAATATCTCAAAGAACCCGGTGATGCACTCCAAGACGAAGCACATTTCAATCAAGTATCACTTTCTACAGGAATAGGTTGCAGAAAAGAACATCAGAGTTGAGTATGTGGGAACAAAATAACAAGTGGAAGACATCTTTACAAAACCACTTCCACGGGAGGCCTTTGAGTATCTTCACCAGAGACTCAGAGTTATTTCTACTCCAAAATGAATGCTTTTGAATGCTTATATTATATGTCTTATATGTACACGAGGAATCACCATAAAGAGGACAGTTCAGTTAGGGGGAGCAGTCGCGGATGGAAAGATACCTTTTCCATTGATGACAAAGGGGGAGATATTCACCAGATGCAGAGGACAGAGGCATGATTCTAGGGGGAGAAATGGTCATAGAGATGCAGAGGACAGAGTCATGGTTCCATGGGGAGCATGAGTGATATGACTTCAGTATTGCATGAAATGATTTTAGTATTGTATCATAGTGTTGATATCAATGCCAAAGGGGGAGATTGTTTATTAAGGTTGGTTGTCATTGATGTCAACCCTTGAAGAAATTCTAGTAGCGAATTTTGGTAGCACAAAGTTTTGGGTAATGGAACCAATGTTGTTTCATGTATAATGGTATGAGTTTTAATATATTTGAAGGCAATAATATTCTATATGGATAGTACATGTCATTCCATTCTTGGTGGTATGTGAAACGCCACATAACTCCTCACGATTTGAGAGTTATGGCCTTACGAAGTTGGAGGACCCTCATATGTTGGCTTGAAGCCCCAAAAGGTAAAAGAAGTCAAAGAGCTTGCAAAGAAGAAATTATTATTTAAATGATAAATTAAAGTGACAAAGTCAAGAAGGATTATTTAAATAATAAAGTGAAGTGAAAAAATCAAAGAAGATTATTTAAATGATAAAGTGAGGTGAAAAAGTCAAGGAATAATACTTAAATGATAAATTAATGGAGAACTTTCTAATTATGGAAAATGGTTAACCCTAAAAATGAGGAATAAAGTGAGGAAAATAGGTTAATTGACCTATAGATGGGTTAAGTGACCTAGAATATGCTTCTAAGGAAGACATTTGCAGAGTATAAATAAGAGGCAAGGCTCTCTCATTTTATATCACACTTGAGAATATTGAATATATATAGGTGATTGAGGTAACCAAAGGATATCTAAGCCGAATTTCAGAGGGAAGGTGAAGAAAAGAAGGTCGAAATTCAAGGGAGGATAAATTCTTTTGATGATGCTTTCTAAGGTGTTTCGGGTAAAAACGTCATAACTTCTTCATAACAGATCCAAATTCAGTAAGACAAAATGTGTTGGCTAGAGTACAGTCTGTAGTATGTTGTGTAACATTTTCATATTCATTCAAAAAATATTCCGTGCGGGGAACCCTCTACAAGGTCGCTCTCTAGAATAAGCCAGCATTCAACAAGGTATGCCATTTTTGCTATAACTCCTTTTCTGAGAGGTTTCAAGTAGTGGCACCCGAAGAAATTTCATGAAAAAAACTGAAGAACATTGTGTACTACTTTCATATATTTATTCATTACATGTACATAGTTATGATTATTTAAAGTTAGGGTTGTTGACTAATCCCAAACTAATCATGTGAGACTAAAGAAAAGTTTGATGAAAATGCTAGTCTCTTGTTGTGGAAGTTAAGGAAGGTTTGCAGGTATGTGATCATATACACCAGGTTTCTTACAAAGTTACAAATCATATTTGGATGATGAAATTGATGAGGGATTTTGGTTAAGGTACATGTTGGGTACATGGTTGAGACAAGTAGTTGATGAGTTGGCACATACATGAGGTGTATAATTGATGACGTTGGTACATATTGATGAGTCATAGTTGATGAGTAGTTGAAAAATGATTGGTACATACTTGGTACATAGTTGGATGCACTTGTTTATGGTACAGGTTGTTTGGTACATGTTGGTGCATGGTTGATGCACTTGTTTATGGTACAGGTTGATTACAATTTGAGGTACAGGTTTATGCATGGTTGATGCATGGTTCAAGTTTATTGGTACAATCTTATAGCGATATATCTCACAGTGATAGTGTGACAGTGGTTCCATCATTCTACTTCTACTTCAGAGCGGTTGGACAGGGCAAGGATAGGTGTTTGTAGCCACCTTCTGGTTGTAGCCGGAGAACATAGGGGTTTGTAGCCTCCTTCTGGTTGTAGCCAGAGAATAGGGTAGTTGGAGCTTCCTTCAGGTTGTAGTCTGAGAAACAAGGGGGTTGGAGCCTCCTTCCAGTTGCAGCAGGAAAACAAAGGAAGTTGGTGCTTCCAATGAATGTAATTCTTCAAGACATATAAGAAAAATCATTCTGTGGTTTTCTCCCGCTTTGGGTTTCCATGTAAAACACTGGTGTACTGTGTATGTGTATGATTGTTCATTTTTTCATTGCTTATTTATTCTGCAGTTATTGAATGATAATGCTACATTGATATAACACTTGGATTATATGGTTAAAAAGGATTAAATTTCTCTATTACTTATTCACCCCCCCTCTCAGTAATCCAACAATAATCGGCAAGGCTACCTCCAATGGGGTCACACACTTTATAGTAGCATCTAGTCATAGTCCCATACATGAGACTAGATACTTTCTTCGGCTACAGTTTAACCTCTTGCCTAGGAGGGTGTGTATAAATATTTATAATAATATTTAATTTCTATATATAGTAAATAAAATATATTTAAAATATATAAGATGTGGATGACATGTATTAGTATAAAGAACGAATTGAGCATCACATGGAAACCATTACATGCTTTCAACACCACAGATGGTCTACATCCCCTCTCCATACTATAAGGATGAGAGAAATAAACATTTAGGGCTTGTAATTAGAAAAAATATTTACAGTTGATACTAGACCACCACACAAGGTTTGAAACCATTAAAAAAGTCATGTAAAGGGAATATTTGTACCATGAGTATCATATGGGCACCATTACACATTTTCAACACCAATGATGGGTCTCAGGCCCCTAACCATTTAGCTACAAGGATGGAAAAAAATATCTTAGCACTTGTAAGATGCCTCTACAACTCCTCGGTGATGACTCACTTGATCTAAAACCACCAACTAGGCCCTATAACATGAATATGTGTCCCATGAGTATCATATGGGTGCCATTATAGGGTTTCTCACTTTATGGATGGGTATTGGACCATTGTCAATGGTCAAGCATTTCACAGCCGAATGAGGTAACTCATTCAACAAAGTGCTTCAGGCTATCTATGATGACTACCTATGGTGGGTTTTAGCATGTGATTCTAGTTTGTTACTAGTGATGTTATCTATGTGATGTTGCTAGTGGTGGGGGACTACATTGAAACAGGGTGGGCATGACCCAGGCTTACACCCTCCTTTCCAATAGAACCTGAGGAGGTGTAGCTCCCATTGTTGGGGATTTGTTGGGTGGTTGGTAGGTTTTACCCCAAAAACAGATGGCTTGGGTAAAATATCATTGTTATCTCAATTGTAGGTGGGAAAAAAACTAGTGTGGGTAGCTATGGTGGACCTGGGATAATGCACTAGTATCCTTTGTATTCATTCATGATCCCAAGGATGATAACATTTCATATTGGGCACTATAAAAAGTGTTTACTACTAGTACTTGACAATGGAATTTAGTATTTAAAACCACCACACAATGAGCAAAATTAAAGTGGTTACCAATACTGCAATTTTTTATATTCATCATTTTGGCATAAAACACCAAAATTAAAGAGATAACTAAAGTTTTGGTATTTATCTCAAAAATCAATTGTTTTAGTATATATTCAATTTGGTAGCAACAAAATTAAATTTATTTATCTTCAAAAAGGTGATGGGATACGATACCTAATTTTTTTAATTATTTAATATCCAATTACTCATTTTCCACTAGTGAGACTCACCTTCAATGTTGCAAACCCTAGTTTTATTGTTGTTTCCTTCTAGTTGTTTTGTTGCTACAAATCATATCTTTGTTATTGCCTTTGTTTAGTTTTTTGTTGTTGCAAACCCTAGATATGGGTATTTAGTTACTTTTTATTGTCACAATGGTATTTGTTTTTTGGGGGCTTAGGGTATTTGTTGATTAGGGTGTTTATTGGATTCAATGGAGTTTTTGTTGTAAAGAATGTCTAAATGGCTTGGGATTCTTTCATTACTTCAAGGATTACAAACCCTTTCCTTGCCAATTAAAAAAATGGGGTTTCATGGTGCACATGATATAGTATCTACACACGGGTGCATCACTCGGCACATGAACATACATATGTCTCTTTGTGAAGGTTTATTATAGTTGCGCAATAGAAAATGTGTTGCTTCTACAAATTTAAATGCATTGATGCATATTGTTGTATCATGCACATCGATGTGTATTATTGCATATTGTTGTATCATGTACATCGATGTGTATTATTGTATAAAATGCACCACTAAAATAAGAAATGTTATAGGAGGTTGTTCATGTTTTAGGTTGAAATTATTTACATACTTTGTAAAACATATATCATAATTTTCATTATTCATTATATAGGTTTTTTTTTTTTCAATGTATGGAGGAATCAACAACTAGTTGGGCACGTACTCGCATTACACGTGGTCGTGTTATCCAACTGCTACCACTATAACCTCCAGGTGTGCCCACGATGCCCATACGCAACACACAAAGTAAGTCTAGGGGATTTGAAATCAAAACCTCATGGAACTTCATATCATTTCATATCACAACACTTGCTAATTGAGCTGCCCCCGAGGGGGCTTTAAAAATTGAAGGACATCGGGGTGGGCTTTGATCCGCTTATGTGTGCACAGGGCACGATATAATTTAATATAATATCTCTAGGTGAAAAGGTAAGCCGGCTTGGCCCAGTTAATCTTTCTGCGACTAGACCACGTCCTTGCTCGGATTTGAGCACAAGACCTAACCTTCGTTGCAAGAACGACTTTACCATCCAGCTGCCTTCGCCGACCTATTTAAAATTGAAGGACATGAGGGTGGGCTTTGATCCACTTATGTGTGGACGGGTCATGATATCATTTAATATAATATCTATCTACCACTACCTCAAGGTTCCCCCATGGCTTCAGGTTAGGCCCTCACGGGAATTGAACCTTGCCCAATGGTGAAAAAATCCTCTCTTTCCACCATTGGATCCAACCCCTTTGGGATTATATAGGTCTTTTGTTAATATAAGATGGTAGATAGAATATCTAGGAAACAAATTGCACTACAACAAGCACAAGTGACGCATGTCCCAAGAAGATAACAAAGCAAGTTACTTGAAGTTTTAATATATAAGTAGTATATTTTGAATGATATGTGGGTTTAAGTTATGTGTATTGGTTAACATGTGTCAAGTAGAGAAAAAAAAACTTGAAAAAAATCGAGAATATTGTTTGTAATTTGAATGGAAAAGAATACAAAATTATAATGAAATTGTTGCAAACAAGGGAAGGTGGATCAAAAGGTGATCAACATGAAGTTTCTCTTTGAATTTTTACTAGTAATGTACTTATTAACAATAATATCTCATAGGTTTCAAACATTTTATTTCACATATGGTTGAATGTTGTACAAGGAACATCAATGAAGGAATGCAAAGCCCTCCTAAGAAGAAAAAAAATCACAAAGGATGTAAATGATGATGAATTGGTCCTCAATTCATTGGAAGTGGTGTTGAAAGTTAATGACAGGGGGGATAATGTTTTATAATACTATTAGGGGTATAGTGGAAAAAACATATAGACATGTTTTTCACTTATAATACAAAAAACAATTCATTGAACCCAAGAACTAGGTTATTTTTAAACTACTACAAATGTTTCTTGACCAATGGGCAATGAGACTTGTGAGACTTGCAATATAAAAACCGCACACAAAAAGGAATCATTTAGAAAGTATTATTTATGAACACATTTTTCTATAATATGTACATATTAGTCCAAAAAATTACCAACTTAATATTCTTCCTATATTTGCCTCCTAGAAATATTAATAACTTTTTACTAGTCTTTTTATTTGTCAAACAATATGATATATGGAACATGTTGGTAGGGATGCTAGAAAAATGTACAAGGAAATGGTGAAAGAATTAATAATAATTAAATTGCGGGAATAACTATCCCAACAAAAATGTGCATCAAAAGTATGTAATCATTGATTTTTTGCTATGTGTAATCAATGGTTTTTAAATTATGAAATATTCATTTTCAATTGTTTCTTTGTTGCAAAAAACAAAACAAAATAGAATGTATTCACTACATAGAATGGGAAACATGGTAATATACAAGTGTTGATCACAAAATGTGGAAGGAGTACTTCCATTTCCTTAGTTAACATTCGATTTTTTTGTGATTTTTATATTTCAATTAAGTTATAACTATCCATGGATGTTTTCTACAAGATGCTCATATATATAAAAAAATATATATATAAATAAATAAAAAAGAGAGTCATTTGAACGTTTGATTGACATTGGATTAAGTATGGATTATGAGTATATGCTAGATTATCAAGGGTTAATTTAACAATTTGTAAGTAACTATATTATTTTGCATCCCCAATTTTATAAATGTTGGAATATTACCATAATCGTTTAATTATATCTATATGTTTTCATGGTGTACTAAACTTGTATGAAACAAAGTATG